>BDMB01000003.1:3751017-3966144 GCA_016859785.1 Macrotyloma uniflorum
TGGTTCAAATTTTAAAATTTCTTTTCCAATATGAGTCGTTCATAGTTTTGTTTTTTTAAATATATATTTAATTTCTTTTTCAAGATTTGTGGTTCAAATTTTAAAATTTCTTTTCCAATATGAGTCGTTCATAGTTTTGTTTTTTTAAATATATATTTAATTTCTTTTTCAAGATTTGTGGTTCAAATTTTAAAATTTCTTTTCCAATATGAGTCGTTCATAGTTTTGTTTTTTTAAATATATATTTAATTTCTTTTTCAAGATTTGTTTCGTAGTTGTAGGTAGCAAAGGTGGACAAATCAGAAGAGGTAACCGATAAGCAGACACAAAACATTTCCAGAAGCAAGACAAAACAATTTGTGGCTGATCTTGCTCAAAGTTAATTAATAACATTAATTACTAATTTCAAATGTAAAAAAATTGCAGCATTCAAGGAGAGACACTGACCACGTTGCTTGCTTCTTAATCATGTCTCTAATCTTAATCACATGTTTCCATACGATCCAGAAATTATTTGCAATTTCGCATTGAAGAACAAGATATGCAACAGACATTGAAATTAAATGGATTTGCTCCTTCTGTTTCACTCACGGCCTGCAAAGGTAATAAACAATTCAGTAGATCAACAACTCTATCTTTTGAAGTTTTGTTATATGCTACTAACAGATTTGATACCAATGATTAAAGAAATAATATAGTTGGATTTTAATAATTGGTTAAAAAATATAAGTTAAATAAAAAAAGTAATAAATTTGACGAGAAATTAACGATCATATATATTAATTTTTCTAATAAAATATGTTAAAAATTCTTTTTTAAACTAAAGACGAGAATTAATTAATGATTATAATACTCATATTAATTTTGAGAATAATTTTAAGAATAAGTTAAATGTTTTAATAATTTTTATATAATATTAAATTTCTAATTAATAAAATTATTAAATTTAGATTAACTTATTTATTATTAAAATAAAAATATTGATATAAAAAGATATATTAAAATTAAAAATTTATTAATCGTGTTAGAATTGATTTTGATATTATATTAAAATAAAAATTTCTAATAAAATAAGATTTTTATTATTATATAAATTTTAATTTAATTTTATTTTTGTGTAATTTTCAACCATAATTCCCACCAAAATTGATATACTGACAAGAAAAATGTTACACAAACATCCCTCAAACTTTCTACACTCCATTAACAACTATTTAATAATATATATGATTATACTTTACAGTTATATATTATCGAATGGACTGATTAATATGCAGAGAGATATAAGAGAAAACAAAAACTGTACAGGTTGTGCCCAGAGAAAGCTGGACCTTGGTTTGACTCATAATTTATCATTAAATAAGAATGTACTAAATGATACCAAAAACTTTTAGTAATATAGCTTATGAATATAAAAATTGTGTTTTATTTTTTAAGTTACATCTTTCTCTGATCGGGATTGAATACTAAGAATTTGTACTGTAGTGAAAAAGTGTATAATAAATAAATCTGTTCTTGTTAAATAGCACGTTGGCTTGCTTACTTCAAAAGGCATTTTAGTTAATGCTTTTGAATGATGTATGAAGCAGATCCAGGATATAAGTAACGAAATAGAAGTGCATGTATCAGCTTCATAAATGATTCTGCATATGATTAATTAATATAAAGACATTTAATCGAATAAACTATTTAGTTGATGATGGTCCCTCTAGACTTTTGGCTAGTGCTACTTAAGGACGATGCCTTTCAAAGTTTAGTTGTTATCACATGCTCCGACACACCTCACTCTACTCTTTCATTCACTTCCTTCTCCTTTCATTTCTTTCAAATTATTGTTTTCTAACAAAGCTAAAGTGAAAGTAGGGAGTTTTCACCTTTCAGCATGGAAAGTGAAGAAGAAAAATGGAAAACACCCTAAAATGATAACTTGTTTAAACCATTCTATCTAAACTTGGCATTGACACATTTCAGTGGCTAAGATTTGCTTGCTTTAATTGTATACCAGAAAAGATAATAAAGTGATGATCAGTAGTGAAGAATTGATGTCTTTCCTGAGATTATTGATGGGTGGAAATTAGTACAGACTTTTAAGAACTAATAACCATTTCACCAAAGGATTTGAATATTAACTTCAATCAATTAACAAAGTGGAATAAAAGGAAAACAGGAAAGTGAAGAGAGTACATCATGAATGATAATAATATTTAGAATTTATGAAGAAGTTAATGTGGGGAATGTGGGATAGAAGAGCATGAAAAAGAAAAGAAACTGAGAGACAGAGAGAGAGAGAGAGAATAAGAGGGAGGAAAGTGGGTGGCACGTTAATTCATTATGAAAGGAGGTTGTCACCCTCACTTTCACGATTCACACACAATGCCAAAGGCAAAAAGTGTATCCTCACATCCTCTCTCTCCCTTTTCCTTTCCACCATCTCTCTCTCTTTCATATACACAAACACAATATCTGCATCGCATCAAATTCCATGCCCACTCTCAAAGCATGCTCCCAAAGTAAATTAAATATTCCCATCATAAACAATACTCCATATATCATCAAGAAAAAACCATTTTATTACCTCATAAATCTATCCAAGATTCTTTCAGACTTTAATCAGAAGTGTTAAGTTCGTTTTCTGATACGTAGCTGAGAATACTTTGAAGGAAAAAAAATTGTTGTCTACCTTATTAATCACATATGGTTACGACAGAATTATCTCCTATGAAAGATATCCACTATTTTTTGTGTGCAAAAAAACGATTTTTTAACAACGCAATAAGCTTTAATGCATAATTAGTTAGGAGGTGTGGAGAAATTTGATTAAAATGAAAATGTTGTCAAGAAAAAAAAATTATTTTTCTACCAAATCAATTCATTAAAAAGAATTATATATTTTTTAAATAATAATTATAAAATTCGATAAACTTATAATTTGTGATGCAACTATGAATTGCATCCTGTTATAAAGAGTTACATTAATGAGAAGAAAATTGATAGTATATTATTAATTGGTTTGGTGTTTTATTTATTTGATTTAAATTTAATGGTTAATTTGAGTGAAAAAGAGGTTGGTTGGTGGTAGGTACTGAAACCAAGTGGAAGGCTTTACTGGGAGGAAGCAAGAAACTATACAACCTCGTCGTTTTGCTTCTTCTTATGTTCCTCTGCCCTTTTCTTATTACAGTCTTTCACTCTGTTCGAGATTTGTCATAGCAACAACAACAACAATATTATTATTATTCTTATTCACACAAAAACTTAAGGAAAAAAAAACTTTTCTTTTTGCAGAAAACTCAGCATTTCCCATTTCCCGCTCCCTCAATTGTATGAAATCACCTTCTATGTCTCACAATGCTTCCCGCTTTTGCAATTTCGTAACCCAGTTTTTCTGAAGCAGATTTCGTTCTTCTCTTTCTCGTTTCGCGAGAAAGTTGAACGAGAAATGAATAGCAGAACACGCACCACTCTTCACTCTATGAAACCTCCTTTAAATGATGCCAAAGTAACTTCTTCATCCTCTTCTTCTCCTACATTCTTCTTCTTTTCTATTTTGAAAAAAAGCTTCATTTTGAAGCATAGACTAAGAGCTGCTTTAACCATTTGGGATGATTCTTATTAACTGATGAGAAAAGGTGTGCGCTTTTGATCCAAATCTGAACTGGGTTCTTCAGCTTCTCTTACAAAACGAATAATTTATTATTTTATTTATTTGTTGTGTTTACTTTATGTTACTTTTTTGTGAGGGAGGAAATTAAGTTTTATGATGGTGATTTGTTTATTGGTGAATGTGGAAAGCAGGGGAAGATGGAAACTGGAGGGAAGAGAACAATGGGTGGGCACAAGAATGGGCGTCGATCCAATCGAGAAAGGAAGATGGCTTTGATTCAAGATGTACTTTGAATCTTCCTCAAACCATGTTTTTACACTGTGTTCCCTTTTTTCTTTCATCCAAAATTTTTGTTCGTTCTGCAAAATCACTAGCCGTTCATGTTTTCAAGGTTGGTGCAAATGCAGGTAGATAAGTTGAAGAGGAAGCTCAGACACGAAGAGAATGTTCATAGAGCTTTAGAAAGAGCATTCACAAGGCCTTTGGGATCTCTGCCTCGTCTTCCTCCTTATCTTCCTCCTTATGTTAGTCTCTCTCTCTTTTTTTGTTCAATCACACACATTCAGTTTGTGTTTATTGTTAGTACACATTCCAAGTCAGTTGGAAATGGAGAATTATGTAAGAATATGAATTGAAATGAACTTAAGTTTGAATTGTCTGAACGGAAATCCAAACACCCCATCAGTTTCACACAATGAGTTCGTTCATTGTATAAATCCCGATCAAGATACTGTCCGCTAATAATGTGAATACCTTTTTCCACCGGGCATTCGAATATTAATTTTTCTTGGTGAGGGATTAGTTCCTTTCGCTAGACTTAATTTCCTTTCTTTGAATAAAAGTTATTAAAACTTAGTATAGTTTTTTAAGTATTTCCGGTATTATTTTTTAATTAGTATAAGTTTTATCTCAATATGTGGAATAAAGTTTTGCATTAAATGTCGATACAGGAAATTGAAGTGAATCTTTAGAATAGCGATACCAAAAGTACTTAAGGAATTGGCTTGAATTTCTGTTACTATTTTTATTGTTGTTGTGTTGATTTATGGATATGGAATGTGTGTACTTGTTCTAGACGTTGGAGCTGTTGGCTGAAGTAGCAGTGTTGGAGGAGGAGGTGGTTAGACTTGAAGAGCAGGTTGTGAACTTTCGGCAAGGTTTATATCAGGAAGCTGTGTACATTTCCTCCAAGAGGAATGCGGAGAATTTGAATGACCCCATTGACCAAAACACCATCAGGAGTTCCAAGCATCAGAGATCAAAATCAATGTCTCAAAGTGAGTTCAATTCAACTATGATGGGTAGAAGTCAGTCTTCTCTTGCCAGAAGTGCTTCCAGCAGAAAGCTATTGTTCTCTCCTGACACTATCAACGAACACACTGGGAAGCTAGTCCATGGAAAGCAATTGCACAGAAAGCAAGATTCATTCTCATCTATCCCAGAAGAGGGAAGGGGAAAAGAGAATCGATCATTTGGTAACTTTGTGAAGGATAGGCAGTCACCGGAGAAGAAAACAACAACCAAAGTTATTACTCCAATAAAGAAATCTCCACTCAAACAAGAATCAGCTGAGAAGTGCATGGATCACTTGAAGTTACAGGTAACTAGATGAGAACCTCACAAATACAATTTTCAATTAGTTACTAGTTAGTGTGTGTTTAGAACTGCTTATTTCTTGGAGCTACAAAATAAGTGAATGTTTCTTCAAAATAAGCTGAACATGATTGTTCTGCCCATTCAACAACGTTGTTTTTTGTTTTGCTTGCCCAGTTGGACTGGAGATTAGTAGATCATGAAAGGGCTCAGAGTTCAAGTTCATCTGATGATAAGGTGTCAGAAATTGATAGCACTCCCAATAGAGTTTCAGAGGATATTGTCAAGTGCTTGAGTAGCATTTTTGTTAGAATTGGTACATCCAAGGACAAAATTGGGGAAGCAAAAACGCATTCACGCTCTGCATCAGCTTTCAACCAATTCGGCAAGGAAAAGGATCAATTATGTGATCCTTATGGTATCTGTTCAGAATCCAAAACAAGAGAAATTGGTCCATATAAAAGTTTATGTGAAGTTAAAGCCTCCACTGTTGATCTGAACCGGGCAACAAATGCTGTGTTTCTGATCCACAGACTAAAGTTAGTAGTTAGTTATAGAAGGTTATTAACTGTTTTGATTGAGGAAACTATGGATGTCTATCTAATGTTGCTGACATTCAGGTTCTTACTCGGGAAACTAGCTTCTCTCAACTTGAAGGGTCTTACTCATCAGGAAAAACTTGCATTCTGGATAAACACTTACAATTCCTGCATGATGAATGTAAGACACCTTTGTACTACTGGTTTACTGCATCTCATTACAATGCAAGGCGGAAGAATTGGATCTTTTAGTTCTAGATTTGAATTGAATTTTATGACATCTTAGCTTGCTTAATATGCTCAGAGCGAACATCTAAAAGGATTTTGGTTTCAATATGTAGGCATATTTAGAGCACGGCATCCCTGAGAGTCCAGAAATGGTTGTAGCATTGATGCAGAAGGTACAATGATTAGGGCAATATTCTCAACATTCATTATTATGATTGTTCTTGTTGCTAGCAGAAGTATTGCTAGTCCTTTTGTCTAACTTGAAGTAATTGTTATATACTTATATGCTGCTAGAAAGTACTAATCCCTCCCTATGGTTATCTACCAAGAAATCCAATTGACAGAAAAAAAAAATCATTAGACTCAAACTGACCATGTCTCCCCGTCCGATGCTAAAATTGGTTCTAATGTTTTCTGATGTTCAGAATTTCCCTATGAAATTGGTTCAATAGCTAATTATTGTGATGCTAAAGGCCATTTCAACTTTAGTTCTGAGCTTCTTATACCTATTTTCTACAAACACTATTTAAGTATGTAATGTCCTTTCAATATATATCTCTAAATAAATGTCCAAGTTAATTAACTAAGACATGGCAATGCATGTGTCAGGCAACGATCGTAGTGGGGGGCCAGTTGCTCAATGCAATTACAATAGAGCATTTCATCTTGAGATTGCCTTATCACCTCAAGTTTGTAAGTGCAGTAATCTTGTCCTTTTGAATTTAGAGTTCATAGAAAATAAAGTTGGCCTTCATTTTGTTTTTGTTCTTGTGCTCTATACTGCTCTAAATGTCCTAAAAATCTCAATTTCATCTTGGCTTCCTGTGACAGACGTGTCCAAAAGCTGCAAAAAATGATGAGGTTAAAGCACCAAGCATATTTGGCCTGGAATGGTCTGAACCTTTAGTAACATTTGCACTTTCCTGTGGAAGCTGGTCTTCTCCTGCAGTATGTTTTTCTATCTTAATTTAGAAGATAAAATTATTATGTGAGCACCGTTTAACTATTTTTGAGCCATAGCTATTAAAGATATTTTGTATGAGTTTTTCTATAAACAGTTTTAAGAGAGAAAAATAAGAAAAAGTATTTTTCATGAACTAAAATTAGTTTTATACATAAATTAAAAATTATGAGTATATATAAATTAGCTTATGCATAAGTTGATTTAGATTATGGAGAAACTAATTTCAATTTTTTTTTTTTCTCAAGATTGTTATGGAGAAGTTGATATATATTACCATCTTAAATCAATTTAGATTTGAAAATTTTCTTGCACAGCTTAGCATTATCAGACGTTGATTCTATAGTAAGAAATCTGAAATTAATTAGTTTCACATCACAGACAGTAATTACAAGGTTAAAGATAGAAGCTGTGATTATAATTTTCTGCCTTATACATGACAATTTTGGTTATACCGGACATAAAATCAATCACACGCTAATAGCGTATTGGGAAACTCGTTGAAAAAAAAACACGTTTTGGATATGGAAGTTATAATTAGTTTCTGAAACATCACTTCCAAACATGAAACCAAGAAAGACTAACAAGTTCTTCCAATTTCCACTTTTCCATTTTATACTCGCTGTGTTGAGATTGTGTTATTGTTTTTGTAATCAAAACTAGTAAGTAGATTTTATATGTACGACCATGCCAATGAATTCACTAGTTAAGAAGCATTTATACACCTTTCATCATCATCAGTCAAGAATGCTTTTTCTATTTCTGTAAATAAATTTTTGTAATAAAAGATTTCTACTTTTGTTATCCTTACCAGTTATCACACCAAATCTTTTTTTTCTTAGGTGAGAGTTTACACAGCATCACAAGTTGATGAGGAGCTAGAAGCATCAAAGAGAGACTATTTACAGGCTTCGGTTGGCATCACAAAATCAAACAAGTTAATAATCCCCAAGTTGTTGGACTGGTATTTACTGGACTTTGCAAAGGACTTGGAATCTTTGTTGGACTGGGTGTGCCTCCAGCTACCTGATGAAATGAGAAACGAAGCAGTTGAATGCCTTGAAAGAAGGGGAAGAGATTTTGTGTCAGAGATGGTACAAATGATGCCTTATGATTTCAGTTTCAGGTTGCTTTTACACCAGTAAGTTCTGAGAAGTGTTGCTGGGTTTCTTAACTTTGATGTGGTGGGTTTTTTGTACATTGGGTGGTTCACACAGAAAGTACATAAGCCAAAGCATGTAATGTTTTCTCATTTGGGAATGGGTTTTGGCATTTGGGTCATTTCTGGTTTTACTTATGCTTTTAGGAGATATACATAGAAATGGAGAGTTTCTAAATCTGAGAGATTCATTCATTTTTGCTGCAGCGTTATGGCTTTCTAATAATATCATATATTCCTTTAACCCCATCATGACACCAAATAGAGCAACGTTCATGGATCAAAGTTGGGGTACGAGTAGACACTAAATTCACTAGCATCTGTTTTTTTTTTTTTTAAATATATTTTACAAAGATAAGAGATATATTATATAAAAAAAAATTTAATAATATTTTATCTATGTATATTATATGTATGTAGAAAAAATATAACAAAATATTAAACACTAATATTTAAATATGAATAACAATAAAATATTTTTTATCTAAATAATATTTTAAAAATTGAATCTTAACAAAAAAAAACTCCTAAAACTTAATTTAAATAGATAATAAGACACATATTCTTGACATTCTTCCTTATTTGAATATTAATTAATTTTTTAAAATTTAAAATCTAATTTTCTTCTTTTTTATATTTAGTTTCTTCTTTCTATTTTCTTTGAAATTTTTATCACTTTTTTAGGATTACATATTCATTCAACTTGACATTTTTTTATTAATTTCATCTTCTTTGTTTTTTATGTATTTTATGTAGTAATATATTCTTTGTAACTCAAATTTCCTTTCAAATATCTTTATTAATTTTTGAATAGGTTTGAGATTGTGTTTGAATTAGAGAGTGAATTTGAGGGAGTAAAAAATGAAAGAAATGAAAAAAAAGAAAAGAGAAAATAAAGTTATTTAAATTGAGGGAAAGATAATAGAAAGGAGTAGAAAATAAAATAATATTATTTATTATTAATAATTTTTTAATTATTTTCATTCATATGCAGTCGCTCATTCTGGACAACTTCTCAGTAAAATATACACTTATTAAATTTTAGCTGAATTGAAATGAATTGTAATAAAGAAGAATCATTATTAAAAATTAGTAATTTAGATTGTAATTAGCTTTATATTTTATTATATATTGTGATTTATTATTTAAAGTGTACATCTTTAATTCTAAAAAAATATATATATATTCAGTTTAGAAAAAGTCAAATATAAAAATAAACCGATATTAGCTTTAAATAGCGAGAGAGTTTGCTCCAATAGATTAGACAATGAAATGGTTTTCATTATGTTCATTTATTTCTCTACCAACGGAAATTTCTAGATTCTAACCCGAGTCATGTTAATGTCATAAGCAGAAGTTAACACGTACACGATACAATCTCAAAGAAGCAATGCCAAGAGATCTTCATTTTATATTTTTTCCTTCGAGCTTATTGTCGTGTACTGTTTAATAACTTCATACGGATACTAAAAAAATGAGTTCGTAAATTTGAAGGACAGACTAGTAAATGATGGACAAGGAACCACGGAGAATTTTACGAGTACATCACAATACAGTGGATCAAGGAAAATATTTGTACACTGCAATGCTTTGTGTATGTTTTCTTTAGTAAATAGAAAATGAAATGGGAGGAAAGAAAATAATGAGAAGAAAAGGAAAGGCAGAAAATAGTTTTATTTCTTTTTGTTGATTCAGAAGAAAAGAGAGTAAAAAACATTAGTTGTATTACGGAGAAATAATAAACTGTCCAGTTTTATAATCTGTTACTGATAGAATCATAAAGTTTCATTTGCCTTAGATAATCCTTAAATTCATATTACTAGAAGTTTAGGGTTTAGGGTTTGTTTGGATTGAATGATGGATTTGAGAGAGAGGAAAAGAAAAGAAATGAAGAGAAAGAGTAGAGAAAGTGAAGTTGTTTAGATTAAAGGAAAGGAGTAAAAATAAGAGGAAAGTTAAATAATTTATTTTATTTTTTATATTTTAATATTATTTTTAATTATTTATTATTATTAAATAAAAATATTTTATTGCTTAATTTTATATTTTATTATTATTTTTTAATTTATTATTATAAAAATATAAATATTATAATAATTATTTAATTTTTAAATATTATTTTAAATATAATTTATTATTATAATAATACAAAAAAATATTAATAATTTTATATTATAATTAATTATATTAAAATATATAATTGATTTGTTGTAATTTATTTATATAAAAAATAATTTATAAATTACTTTCAGTCCAAATCTTCCCAATTCGAGTGGAAGAAGAGGGAGGGATGAATTTACATGGGAAACTAGAATATTCTTCTTTATCTACGATAAATCACTCCAAATCTTCGCCTCTCAACAATATTTCTGCTAATTCAATCGAAAGGTTAGAGGTTAATCAAAGTAACATGTGAAAACTCAAATGTTTATTTATAGAAGACCATTTACGACAGTTGTATACTTTTATCCCTAAAAAAATTATATAGATTTAAACAAGTTGACAAGACTTTATTATAATTGAATGAAAATCATTAGATATAATAATTATGTAAGTCTTATTTCCTATTGACTAAACTCTACTCATAATTTTAATAGTCTTTAACTAATAAAAGAGAATATATTAGTTAAAAGAAGTGCGTTACTAGTACTCCTCTTAATAGTACAGTTTAAAATCAATTAAAAATTAAGCTGCTTATTTATCAAAAGCAAGATTAGAATAATTATATTGTAATTTTCTATATATTAAATAATCTTCAAATCCTTATAATAATTTTATAAACTATAAATCGAGAATCCATCATTCTATTATTTCCTCTCTTTTTTCTCTCTACTTAGGGGAGACGATCATTCTCTTTTGGTAAGCTTTCCAAACAGTAAATTGAATTGAAATATCTTTATACATAAACACAAGTGCGACAAATTCTTCATGCGATTCTCACATGATACCGGATAAAAATGGTGTATTTTCTTTTATGCACATCAAAGAAGATCCCATCCTAAATTTACGAAATACAATTGATCTGCAACTTGGTTTTTCTATCATGGCAAAGGCTCAATACAACAAAATTACACGAGAACAATACGTTCTGTAATCACAAACAATGCATCATCAGAGAAGGGAAAAAGGTGGAAGCCCACAATCGCATCAAAACTCGAAAGCGGTGTTCGCAATAGAAGATAAACCTTATAATTTCTCCAGATGAGGCGGAATATTTTGATACCCCATAATCTCTTGTATACTTTCTCTACAAGGCTGTCTCTCTTTACAATACTTTCCTCGAGGGTAACAAAGGTTGTATATAACAAGGACTATAATCCATCTTTGAGACTCAACCAAACGGAGAAGGAACTGGTCCTGCTCCTGCAAGAGCATCTGATCTCTTGATGCTTCCCATTCCGCAGACAATGCATCCAGGCGCAGTCACGGCTGAAAATTTGGCTCCACAGAGATCACAGACATCATATCCAATGGTTGACAGCCTGCTTAAGGTAGCAGCACAAAATTGTGAGGGATCTTCCAGCGGATCAATGGACTTGTTAGTCAAACCCCTCTGAACACACAGGTCAATCAGGCTTCTAAATTCCTCCTGCTTGTTTGAAGGTGCTTTAGACAAAAGTAATTCTAACATTTGCTTTGAATAGGCATAATTTTGTACATCCATGTTTCTTTTGATGGCAGTTCGAATGCAATTTATTCTGTGCTTAGCCAGAAGAGGCAGCGAACCAAGATGACGTGAAAGTCTTGCCATCTCATCTTTTGCACTTATTGCACTCGGACCATGGACTTTCTGCAGACGTCCAATTTCCTGCAATAATGAAGGTAATACAATTTCTCAATCATTCACTGCATTAGTATACTCAAAAGTCAAAAGCAATTTTGGAGGTTCTCCAACAGAGAAAACTAACATTTCTAGACTTTGAAAAAATAGTTTCAGCTTAAGTAGTGTAGATAATGATTTATTTTGCTTTGCGGCTTAGATCCATCTAGTATCCAATCTCAACAAACAAGCTTGTGAATTGTAAATTGTGCTATCAAATGAAATAACAAGTGGGAAAAAATAGGACATTTTCTTTGCACATATTCAGATGAACTAACTAGCAGACAGCACCAGTTTTCTTGTCTCTGTAATACTTGCTATATAAGGTGTTAGAATGTGTAGTATAGGCCCAGGCCCAGGCCCAATAAGAGTTTGGATAAGCTGAAGGTGTATCCTGCGTACGAAGTGTATCATCCGAAAAAATTTGAATCAATTGGCCTTAACCCTTTATGCTTATATACAGTTTAACATGTCTTTATTTGCCCAACGTGGTACTTCAGTTATTCAACAGGAGGAATCTTAACAAGGTTTCTGTGATACAGCTAGCTTATGGCCCAGAGAAACAAAAAGCTTGTCTACATTTTTTTATAAGATGTCCATCCTACTTATGTTTAAAATTGAATAAAGTAGTACCCGTAGAAGAGTGACTGCTATCTTGTATTGAGCACAGATTGTTGCTTGAGCTTTTATATCAATTCCACGAGATTGTTCCTTAGCCAAAGCAAGAAAAGCTTCATCAAAGCAAGACAACGCATCCGAAAGGTTATTTTGCTCAAGGTGAGCAAGTCCAGTCTTGAAACATACAGAAGCAGCAGCTCCACGGGGAACCTGTCAGAAGATTCATGAGATGAGACTGGAAACAATGATGAAACAATATATGCCCAGCAGGTTCAGTAAAAAGTTAATTTCCTACTTGTCATTATCTGAAGAAATAAATCTATCATGTTTATAATCACACTAACTAAGTCAAGATATTTTCTCAAGCAAATTGTCCTATTTTCTTCCCTAGCATCCGCAGAATTATGATAGGAAAAACAAAAAAGGGGGTATTCCATTTTGTTATATTTAGATGTAATTTCAATCCAGAACATCTAATTCTTGCATTGCTTCCCACATTCTTCCCTTAACACCCATGGAAAATAATAGACATATTTCAGAGCACCATAGAACCTCATACACAGATGCTCGCATGTTTATTTCTTCATACCTGCCCAGGATGCACAGCAATTTGTTGAGAACCAGTTTGTGGAGGCTTCCCTGAGTCGGAAGAGTTTGGTACTCCAAGTATGCTAAGATCAAGAGGTTGGGCAGAAATTTGAGCCTGAGCAGCCTGTAACTGAGACTGGGGTATGACCACAGCCTGAGATGATGATTGCGGTGGGACACCACCATCAGGAAGTCCTATGGACTCAATTGGAATAACAGGTTGTTGAATGGTTTGAGGGGGAATACCACCTTGAAGACCAGCATCAGCTTCAAAAGCACTAGCTTGATTAGGAGTTGTCTTAATATTTTCAACCCCTGGAGTGTATTTAGAGAGAAAAGTTCCAGCAGGAGGTAATGCTGCAGCCACTTGAAGGGATGGTATTGTATTCTGAAAGAAATCCTCGGGAATAGGTCCTGCTTTAGGTCCCCCACCCACAAGGCCAGTAGTTGGCTGCAAAGTGAGTTCAGGTTGAGTCAATGTATCTGTACCAAAAAGGTCACCAGGAGTTGAAACAGTTGAAGAAGTCGATCCCGTAGTTGCTGGTGGCAAGGGCAACATCTGGCCAAAATCCTGGCTTCCACCAGTTGAGGACCTAGTCCTCGTTGGTGGAGCTAACGCTTCACCAAGTTTAAACTGCCTAGTGGCTTCTTTAATCTTATTCACATCCACAGTAGAAGAGGCAATTGGCTTGTCTCGTATTTTTATGTGTAATTTTTTTATTTTGGATACTCCTTCTTCATCACTACTGCTGCCATCAGCAGCAGCTCCATACATGGATTTCTTAAATTCTTCTTCTGCTTTGGCCTGTTCATCAGCAGAGGAACTGACAAGCTGTTGGTTAAGGCTTTCCAGACCCATCAATGAATCACCTTTGGTGTTACCAACCGCATTTGACTGATTAGATATGGATTTAACAGAAGATGCTTCAAGACCATTTACTTTATTCTCATTACCTTTAGGCATGAAAGCCTTAACCAAACTATCTTCCCTCACCTCTACAATATTGCCCCTTCCTTTGATTGAGCCTAAATACACACCAATATGATCTACAATAATGGACGGAATTGTACCATCATCAGTTTTCATGTATGGTGTCACCTCTGCAGCAAGCTCCCACTGAGGTATATCCTTCACAGCAGTAGGTGTTTTAATTTCCCAGTTTCCACCACCCCATTCAGGTCCCTTTGGAACCATACTCTCAGCGGCAAAGTTGGCAAATATACCTTGTGTCCATCCAGTAGATCGAACTCGTAATATCCTATCACAATATCGCCTCAATTCTGAGTCAAGACCTTCTTCTTCCAATTTCTGAGCAAGACGCCGCATGGCACTTGGATTAAGATGGCATATAAACAGATCGAGCATACTTTCATAGTCTGCTATAACTTCAAATGTTTCTTTTGCACTATCAAATTGACCAAACCTGAAAGTAATCTTCAATTAGAAAAGTAACAAACTTGTAGATCATGACATTCAAACAACTACAGTACCATCTGCATGCCGTAATATAAATTATGAGAGCTCCAAGTTCCAACATTCACAAGACAGATACATGTCATAAGATCAAGTCAACACATTAAGAGCTATAAAATGATGGAAAATAACACTGATTATAAGCAATATACAAGATAAATATGTAACGTAATAGGTGGCCAAAGCTAATTTGAAGCATTATACAAGGAGTAGGGAGCAATCATTCACAAAACCATAAAACATATTATGCTAGAAACAAAAAATAAATAGAAATCATAATAACATACACAAACATTTCATCAATAATACTCCTGTACATGTAGCAAATGGATGGATTGAATGTGTATGAGAGAGAGAGAGAAGCATATGTTGAAAATCATAATTGTATCTTTATTATATATTTCCTTATCATATTTTTACTTGTCCCTTGAACCTAGTTAAATATGAAAATAAATCGCAAATTATAAGAATATATTGAAACAAATCATTAGAAATTATATGGAAATGTGAAAACTATCCTAGAAGATAATCTAAGATATTCTAAATTACTCTAAGATATCGTCAAGAAAATATGAAACATTATAAGATATTCTTCATATATTCTAACAAAACTCTTAACAAAGATTAAAATCTTCAAGAAAGATATAGTTAATGCAAATTAGTAATAAATGCAACATACATCATAGTTTAATTGCTCATATGTACAATGGCAATATCAAAAGCATAAACAAATTTCCTATTTTGCCTACCTGATACAGGCATAACCCAACTGCCTGAATCGATGAAATAAATGAGATGTGGGGGGGCATTTTGGATAATCTCTGGAACGCAGAAATTCATCTTTCAAAATAGATAAAGCAGTGGAAAAACGAAGAGCTTTCACAGCATAAACACCTCGCATCACCTAATATCAAAATATTCGCATGCTCAGAAGTTCAGATAAACCAAAACTAAAATGCCAAGAACAAAGAATTATGTTGCTTACTTGTGTGAACTGTGGACCTGATTGTGACAAAGACACAGCCAAATCTCCACAAACAGGAGATCCTCTAGCAAGAATATCCAGAGACCTTGGTGTTATGCGCAAGCTGTCAAACCTGTATTTAGATAAAAGATTAGTGTCAATGTTACCAGCTTTAATATAAATTTATTAAAAGATGAAAAGTGTTTCGGAAGTCTACAACCCAGCCTTTGTACTCAATAGATTTGATTCGTTGCATAGTGTATGTTAGAAATTTGCTGCAACTTAAAAATTTATATGAAATATGGAATATTGTTTAGGGCAGATCATAGCTCCACAAAACTATTACTCTTTTTTTAATAACCTTTTTTGGTTGTTGTCAAAAAACACTAGGATGTATCTCATATTTCAATGTTACTTAAGTCATAGCTCCAGCTCAAGGTCAAAACTTAGGCACTACCTCCCGTTGTTCTGACCACATCAACTATATGATTTTAAAAATTTGTTGTAATGGTAAGTGGTCTTCATCATCCTTAGTCATCTTGTCTTGTGAAGGCATAGTAGGGGACAACAATTAGGAACTAATTAAAAAACCAATGGCAGTCATGGCTACCAGTCGTGATTTTCATGAACTAATATTTAAAAAAATAGAAAGAAAGAGACTGTACCTAAGCCGTGACTATTATCCATATGACTTCAGTAATGCATATAAAAATTACTAACACCATGTTGTGTTTCTATTTAATTTATTTAAACATTTTGGGTAATAATCTCTAACTTTCAGCAAAATGGAAATATGCACATCAAATTGCACCTTTTAGTTAAAGTTACCTAAATATTTCCACTACATAAACATAAGTTGATTTTTTCTAAAAGTTAAAAGGTAAAAAAGAAGGAAACCTTGATGTTATTTGGTATAATATTTCTGACAGATCAAGCTTCTGCTCAAAACTTAGCTGCATTGTGGCAAATCCAATAAGAATTGGTTCAAGAAGACCCACAAGACAGCTTTTGATCTCAACCTTCTTCTTCTGTCTGGGATTTATTTCCGTAGGGCTAGCAAGCAACAATCGGTCATTCAAAGAACCAACCAAGACTGCAACAGAAACTCATAAATAGATCAGTACGGCAGTGGAAAGAAATGTACAGTAGCTGAAAAAAATAGAATGCACCTATGAAATCATTTATGGTTAAGATATTATGGCATCCTAGTATGCAGCAAGAAATATTACCTGCATAAGGCATACTGATTGAGAGGATAGGCCTAACCTTTCCATCCCAACCAAGTATACTGATAGCAGTAGCAGTAGAAAAAAGGAGGGCCGGTCCAACCCACAAAAGAGATCTAAAGTGTGTATGAGTTATGGTTTCCACAAAGAGAATATGTGACAAAAGAAATTTAAATTAGGAGGGGAGAAATTTTGCAAATCCTTTGTGTTAGAACTTTGGAGAAGAGGCAGGAAAAATGAGGTTCCAAGAAACCCTCCCTTTCAATATTGGGAGGATGTTATTTTCTTTCCCATCCCCTCCTTTTAACTAATCAGTCGATTAGTGTAAATAAATAGTTTGTTGATTTTATAGAGAAAATAGTTAAAAGGATATTGAGGGAAGTCCCTTATCAAAATTTGCAGAAGTGCCAGCAAGTATATCAAGAGCTGCTGAAACAATAAGGACTCGCTGTGTTGTTAATATTCCAGCAACATATCCCCGAAGTGTTTCTTGCCAGTGCACCTGTCAAATTTAAAGGAACACATATTAGCACCTAGCAGAACAATAGTACAGAGCTATTTGATAATATTTCCACAAACAAAGAACCCTATAATCACCGGAAGCATGAATGAAAGATAAAAAAAATTATTTTGAAGGGTAGAGGGAGGATAGAAAAGGCTCTACTAGATCGTTGTTGCCCCCATTCTTACTTTAAGAAATAAGTTGAGTTTAACTCAACATCACAACACTAGCTTGTAAAGCGAGGACTACCTAAGATTTATAAGTTTTATTTGTCATATTTCTAGTTGATGTGGGACTAAACCACCACTACTGAGACTGCAATTAAGATAGTCTCCAAAGAGATTGCAACTAAAGTAAGCTAGGAGTGACTCCAGTTAATGTAACTTTCCAACACTCCGCCTCACACCTAGGGCCACCAGCTGGAGTGTGACAAATGTAGGTGGCCAAACAATGGATCTAAGAGAGACTCTAATACCATTTTAGAATATGGGTTGAGTCGCATTTTATGGTTTCTTAAAATTTAGACAGGTTAACTGAACCCCATATTATTGACTTCAAAGGTGAGGATTGCTCAAGCTTTATAAGCTCTATTTAAATCACATAAGCATGCCTAAGAGATTCATCTTAGTGACTACAGTCTACAATGCTTAACTTAGCCTTTCTAGTCAACCCTTCCATAAGTAGCCTTTCCAACCTAAGGGTGACCGAATTTAAGGCAGCTTTCCAACCTCCTTATGCCTACGGCTCTAGACCAGAAGCATGGCAAACTAGTAATACAAGATGTCCAACAATGGATCTACGATTGGCTTTATTCCATCTTGGAATGTCAGATTTATAAGGCTTAACTCAATCCTAATAAAATGACTTGCAAGGTGAGTGTCCAAACTTTATAAGTTGTATTTAAGTTATATCTCTAGTCAGCAAGGAACTAAACATACCTAAGAGCCACATGACAGTGACTATAATCTATGACACCCATAGAGGTGACCAGATGACCTTCTAACATGGTAACATAAATTGTATAAATATTTTTATTTTTGTAATAAATAATACAAACACACAACTACCCTCCCAATTGATTGGATAAAAGGAGATACATATATTAGACAGGAACATGTAACATTGCAAAATCTCTCTAAATGTCTACCAATGACAACCACCTTAAAAAGTCCTTTAGCATAACACAATCAAAGAAGTTAAGTGTACTACTATTCAAATGAACTCCAAAGGTAAACAATCAACCAGAAAAAATTCTAGCACTTCGTTCCAACCAAATACCCAAGGAACTACAAATTGAGCACAACATGAAAGCATTTTAGCATCTCTATTGGTGCCAAAAGTTCTAACATTAACATTTTTTTCTGGAGATCCTTCAGGCAAACCCAATCTTAACCACTAAACAATCTATTTCCATCTTTTTCTTAATCATATTTTCCAACTATTTCACTTAACTTCAGAGATACAGTTATGTGCAATTTTCTAATCATAGTTTAAATCACTCTTCTAAATGATACCTGGAGTACAATCTCGCTTCTTTTCAACTTAATTGACTTTTTCCCCTCACTATTGGTAGATATGTATTGGCCATTGGCAGTTGAAGTTGACAGACGGTACCCTTGTATGAGCTTCACTATTCCAATTTGGTTTCCATGAGAAGCAAACATCAAAGATGAATCTACACATTCAGAGAAACCACTTTATATACTTTATGCTACTGATTAAATAAATGCTAATTTCAACAAGAAGTGACAAATTTGTGTCTGTTAAAAGATAGATAAATAGATACATATGTGTGAGATATTCAAGCACCTAATGGAGTGGAAAAGATGCGATCAACTTCAGTTTCAAACATAAACGGTGTTGGGCCATGAATTGAACCAACAGTTGTCTCTGCAGTTGCAGTTGGGTTTTCTTCAAAAACTTTATCATTATCCTTAGCTTCTTGAGAGGCCCCTCCTGGTAGAGTATACACACCCAATCCTGTTTTGTCGTCATCAAGTATTGCAAACTGATTTTCGTTGGGGCCAATAAATGCTGCATCTCGACCTACAAGACAGTTACTTGAATTAACACGTAATACATGACCAAAACCTGACAGAGAAAAAACTACACTCCAGTTAGAAATACCTTTTACAGTGCTGCTTTTACTGTTTGCTACCTGTGCATCACTGTTTTCCCAGTAAAGCACAACTTCATTTGTAGTACCACTAAATTCATAAACTACAAGAAATAGGCGCTGTTTTTTACTATGTATCAGGTATTTTGCTCGGTACTCCACATTTCCAGGAATCTATAGAAAATTAATGAATAACATTACAAGGTTGAATTTGCAAATTTTTCATAATTTTCACTTGAAATATACAAACACTTCCAGCATATCACTATTATGTAAAATGGATATCTCAAAAAATTACAAATACAGAGTGATATTTGTCCAAAATACTACTCTCTATGTTACCGAATTATATAGCTTCCTGTAGATACTGTCAGATCCAGAAGAAAGATTATGTGCCATAAGGTTCAGTCCATCCATATAGTATGCCCTGACAGGATAATGCAGTACTCGGTTTGCTTTATTAAAGAAATTTAGCTCCAAATGAAAAGGCTGGCAGTGGACAACTGGTGTTAGTTGATTGAACAGAAAATATAACAAAGAAATGTTTCAAAACAAATTGTCACATGAATCACACCTCACAAACTGGAAAGTCCTTCAGATGATGCTTGTTATCAAGAACAGTGATGAGGGGCAAGCGAGATATAGGAGAAATTTTTGCATGGCCTTCCATAAAATGCTACAAAAATATGTAAAGGTATCAATCAGAAAGACTTTATATAAGAAACAAAAGTTTAGAACTCTCACTTATTTGTCTCCTAATGTGCGTAATGTGCTGATCTAATTTGGAAACAGAATCATTTTTTTTTTTTTAAAATTGATCTGCCCTAAGGGTCTGGAATACATTTTTTATAAAAATTGGGTCTGCCCTAAGGACTTCAACTTTTCTCCTTATTCAATTTAGAGGTTCTGGCTTTACTAAAGAAGCTAATCTTCAGTGGTACTGCTCTGTCTTTATCATTCTCGGGTGTCTATGGCTGAAAAGGAATGCTAGAATTTGCAAAGGCACTGTGATCTCAAGACAACATTTGGGACAGGGTTACTTTTTGGCTAGTCTGTGGTGTTCTGCCAACGACTGTTTGGAGTGTTTTCTTTGCTACACATGGAGAGAGATTGACAAGCCTTATTAAGTGACTCAATCTTAGTTTCTACATGTTTCTTTTGTTATTTCTTGAAGATGCCTTATTATCTTTAGACTTAATTTGATAACAGCATAAGATCAGTTCTATATGCAACAATAAACTCCTATTCAATCACACCAATAAATAAATAAAATTAGCAGCATACACTATAAAGAAAAGCCTTCCTTGCAATGTCTGATATTGTAAGATGCCCATGGCTGCAAGAAATAGTGCAGATGTCAACACATAAGATGACGACAAATTGCATCAACTGAACAACAAACCAATGGACAAAATAATCAAGCACTACTTAGGAAAGAGTATGACCATTGTCAAATTTCGAACTGATAACTTAATGCTTAAAACTCAACAAAATTTTTACCAGAAGTCTAAATCCGGAGTGTGTATAGTGATTACCAAATAACAGATTATCTTGGACCTTACCATTTGATAGGAGCGGACAAATGATCTCACCATTTCATCCCTAAGGGGTAGCATGAACAGACCAAAATAGGACCGATTGGAATGGAACGATGTTGTTTCTTGTACTTAGAACTATGTTTGATAGCTATAGAACAAAATAGAACAGTGTCCTGTTTTTGTATTTGGTGCTTACTAAATAGAATAGAACATTTTTTCAATTATATATGTATCTCCATCTTATTTAAGGTTGAGTATTTAAAAGACAAATAGATAGACACTTTTTTATGTTTCATTTTATAATGATCATCATACAATAATTTGAAAAGAAAGTCATAGACTACCCTAATAAGAACTTATACATAATAAGTTTAAATTTTATATCGATAATCAAGCAACAGGAAGAAACAAATCTAAAAGATATTATAATAAACAGTCATTAATAACAATAAGAGTTTGATTTTAGAACATAAATACATATAACAATGGAATACAAATATAAAATATACACACATGTAAATACAGGTGTATTAGGTCAGAGATGAGAGAAGTGAGCATCTGTGTATGGTTAAGATTAAAATTATTAAAATTATTAAAATGGATGGTTAAGATTAAAATGAATGAAAATAAATTTGACCATCTGTGTATGGTTATTTGGTCAAGATTAACTTATTTTACCCTTCATGTTGTCACTACTATATATATATATATATATATTGTAAAAACAGTCCTCATTTTAAGAATGCAAGAAATATAAATATAAGTCATACGACCATACATAGATGATCAAGATTAAAAATTAGTTAGTGATCATATGACTACTTAAAAAAACTATGCATTTTATATTTTAATCATAACCATTACAAGATGATTCCATGCTCTATATCTATTGTTTTCATTTCTCACAGTAGCAAGAGTTCTCACTTGATACGTTCCCCTTAGAGTTTGAGCTTAAGGCATAATTTGACCTAGCAAAATCGACTTATAAGTTGAGGACTGTCAAAGCTTTACAAGGATCACATTGACAATTATCTTTAAACAATGTCAGATCTCAACCCCTTGAGAACCAACATCCCCGCAGCTCAACTCCACAGACACATGCAGAGGTGTCTCCTCAAGTACATAAGAACCTGCTATCATGGCTCACCGCTGACAATGACTGACCCAAAAAATTGTGCTACAAGTGAAAAACAGAAAGCAGAGGATCGAACCAGAGTAGCTTTTTTACCAAAACTAAACTGAACAGTAAGTAATCTAATTGGATTTTCCATGACAATGAGTAGGATATGCAGGGAAAACAAAATCAATCCCTTACGATCAACCTATCTATGGAAATTATAGAAGGGATAAATACCAAACTCTTTGAAGTAGAATAGCAAGAGATTTAAGCCTAATTGGTTTAAGAAAAGTTTTAGTTCTCATTGCCCATATTCACTTTATTTCCTATTTTCAAAGAGGAAATGGTGGAAACAAAAACTTTAAAAACAACACATTTTGTATTTATTAATGAAAACATGAAACCGAAAAAATTAAAAGTAAACCAAATAGATCCTTAGCCCAAGCAGCATAACATAATTAACCTTATGGATTCTGACTATCATGTTTCCTATAAGAGACTATTGACATCTGTTCCTCTACATAGCTGCAAATTCTAACTCACCCTTTAAGATGATGCTCTTGTAGTTGAGCTTGAAGCTGATGGTCTGCTAACACTCCAGAAGAACCCAAGGAAGAAAGTTTTTCCCTTAAAACAGATGCTGCATAGCACCTCTACCATCAGCATATCTTCAATATTAATTATAGACAAAAATGAATAGAATTACCTGAAGATCCTCGTGCACTCTGTAAAACTGCAAAAAGTTGTTTTCTCCCTTCTCTACTGTATCTGGCCCTATTTTTTGAATTGTCGGCAATGGTCACATTCTGTTAAAATAAACACCAATTTATCTTCCACATTCACCGACAAACAAGGTATAAACAAAGTAAGATAACACGTAACTGCAAAAACTAGAGCTGCTAAATTAGATTTTGGATGAAACTCTAAAGCTTTGATGCGTGGCAATGGATAAACCGTTTCTCCACCCTGCTGAGAAAGGATGCGAGGGATATCAATTGATTCAATAGCTGCATCATAATTTGATACATATTAGCTAAACACTTATACAAAGAATAGTACAAGAATTAAGCATGACTACTGTTATATTTTTCTTCTCTCTATCTATCTATCTATTAAAAGATTCTATAACTAGAAGGAGAGAGGAAAAGTAGAAGCAGAAATATTCTGCAATCTAATTAACTTAAGCTATCGAAACTCTAAACTAACAGGAAGTCATCAGGCATTCAAGGTAAAGACAGAAAGAGTCAATATAGCTAACCTGCAGGCTCAAAAAAATTAGCCTGTGTGGGAGGTCCATTAGGATTGACTGTAACACGCGTTTCCCAAACATGAAGACTTCCATCCTTAGACAGAGTTATAAGTAAACGTAACATGGGGAGCCAAGCAACTGATGTTATTGGCTGATTGCCAACTTGTTTTCTAGATAAAAAAAAAAAATGATCACATGTAACCATAATAACAAGCCTAAAATCAAATATTTACAAATAATCACAGGATAATATCAAATAAGAAAGTACAGGTGAGAATGATGTAAAGTCTCAATCATGGAACAAGAAAAAACTAGATCATAAGTAATTTACACTCACATTCCAATCATAATAGGTCTCTCAGTTGATACATCCCATACCAGAAGTGTACCTCGTCGATCCCCAACAAAAATCCATTCTAGAGTTGGATGAAATGCAAATGCACCAGCACCAACAAGCTTTATGGTATTGTCAACTGAGCACAGAACAAAATATAAATACAAATAATATTCACCATACCACTTATAAACAAATATAAAGCATGTCAATAGGAAAAGAATATGTAAGAAATCATCTTACGTTGTAGTGTGTAATGGACAGCATAGGAATGAATATTGTATGCTCGAATCAAACCTTCTGCATAAGCAACATACTGTGATGGACAAAAAATAGTCAACTTCAGGAAAGATAGGATTGAAGTATATCATTACCATAAGAAACTCAACACTAGAAATGTCTTACACCAGAAAAACATCACATGTGCTTACAAGAAAATGTAATCTGATAAAATTTACACTGAAAACATTACCAGCACAGGGAGGCGAGGATGACAAGCAAGGTTGACAACAGGCTTCTTCAAGTCTGTCTTGATTTTCGTGGGTGCTCTACCGCCTTCTACAGTTCCAACAACTTCATTTATGCAAAAAGGTATTTAACAGAAAAATCACCATTAGTAATCAAACTAATACGAACACAATTGTTTAAACATGTGATAAAGCAGATCCAACCTGTCACACTCATTCGTTTATGAAACCCAAAGAACACAACAGGTTGCAGTGGGGTCAAAGCCATATGAACTTCTGTATCAGAAGAAATTTGCTCTGTTTTCTTCTCTGGTGAATGCAATACACATGTTTGCTCTAAGTCAAAATCACAAGACCGAATTGTACAATCCTACAGATGTAAAAGCAACCAACGGGCATAATAAGAATAAAAGAACTATCCAATCACAATATACACAATTGAGGGTTATAACTACAAAATAAAAACAGGAACGGCAAGTGAATAGTTTTTATTCCCAAGACCTAAGTAACAGAAAATGAAACAGACGAAACTTATAAAAGGACAAACCAGGTAAGAAAAAAAAATAGTAAACAACAAAAGTCAACTGAATATGAGAATCTGCACTTGCATTTTTGTATCTTAATGAACAATAATATTAAAATCAAAGAATAATTATAAGCATTTTTTCAGTGAAACTTCCTAATTATTTTTTCTGGACTTAATCTAGTAAGACACTTCAGCAGTTCAAGATCCTATTTCCTAAAATGTTGTCCACACCATCTACAATACATCCATCAGGATTTTATTTGCATATTACCACCTCTATAGCCAAAACTATAGAAAAAAATGCTGCACATTTGTGTGCAAGACACAGAAAATTAATGTTTCTGATCAAACGAACAATCTTTGCAAAATTACATCCCTCCTTCACAATGAAAGCATGTCTACACTTTCCATTAAGAATTTAAAATACAGTAGAAGGATTATTTTGACGGAGGAATGAGAGCACATGAAAAGTTCATCTATGGTCAACCTGGAGGATTGCAATCACAGTATGCCCGCTTGTAGGACTGTAAGACATTCGCACAACAGGTGCTCCAATGTCAAGAGCTGAAATCTTGCTTCCTGTTAATGCATCAAATTCTGCATATGTTGAAACAAACCGTCAATTAAAACAGTTGACCCCAAATCAAGTCAAC
Organism: Macrotyloma uniflorum; assembly: GCA_016859785.1. Lineage (NCBI taxonomy): Eukaryota > Viridiplantae > Streptophyta > Magnoliopsida > Fabales > Fabaceae > Macrotyloma > Macrotyloma uniflorum. Next base: position 3,776,294 of record BDMB01000003.1, read on the forward strand.
ACACAAGGAATTGCATCACACAACAACAATAAGTCTACTCAACTCAGAAACTAAAGATTTCTAAATATGGGGAACCATTTTATTTACAAAAGACAATAGATTGATTAGAATCCCAACTAAATATAAATAAAAAAAAAGGACAATAACAGATACATAACGAACCCTATATATCTAACAGTAGTTGACAATAACAGAGCTATTCCTAACCTATAAAGCTATTAACAGTAGTTCAATCTCGTGACACTGCTGCACTCAATCCATTTGTTCTCAACTCCAGATAAGAAGATTCGGTCTCTACAAATTTAAGATTTATTTTCTTGCAGATCCTATTTTCAGTTTCTCACTGCATCTCACAGCAATGCTTCCTTCCCTCTGGATAAGTTCTTAAGGAAATCCTGCACTCCCTCCAGGTCAAATCCTGTGTTCAGACTGCTGTTCTTGATAGGATTAAAACCAATGATTTACTTCACATTCAAAGATCTCTAAGTTTATACCCTGATTTTGTTCTTGCATTGTTTGGCAGCTTCTTTTTTCTAGAAAAATAACTTGGTGCTGTGCTGTGTTTTGGTGAACATTGGGTTTACCCCCAAGAATCTTCAGCAGTTTTTGTGCATTAATGTCAAGGATTCAGTAATGCAAAGGATGCTGTAAAGATTCGGCATTGTTCTGAGTTGGCACTTTTTAGGTGTATTTTGTTAAAAGGAAATGCTAGAATTTCTCTGGACGGTGGTCTTCTATTGAGTTGATTAGGAATCAAGAAGTTTTCTAGCTTCTTTTGGTATTCCATTTATATGCGAGTATCTTTGATAGACCCTCAGGAGATTGGCATGCAATGTTGCATGTTTTTCATCTATTTTTTTTTTCTTTTCCATTTTTGTGACATCTTTTTTCGTTGAGGATATTTTATCCTCTGCATTTGAATATTTCTTTTATTTCTTAATAAATTATTTGCTTACTTTAAAAAAACATTTTGGTTCCATATCTACTTGTCAAACCAGATCCAACTTGACCCTTGTGCCACTCACCCGTGACATGCAATCGGCAGACATACAAACATGTCAAATTTTATATTTTTTTCAGCTATGGTTATGTTACGATACACCATAGACACATTGATTCATTTAAAATTGACAACAAAAGGTAAAGGTTAAGTCTGTTTCACATTAAGCAACTTTTTTTAATAAAAACAAAATATAACAGGAGTATTTCTGTCCTTATGCATAATTATTTTTTATTTACATGGCTAGGTATACCAGGACAGGTTGATGTCAAGTTTATACTAATCTGTCGTTTTATTTCTGACTTTAAAAAATTTATTCATTATTTAATAAGAGAATATTTATTAGAAATGAAATATTTGCCCTCCGTTCCCTTTCTTCCTTCAAAACACCCATTCCTCAGCATTTCCTTGGAAGTTTCATTCCAGAAAATGTAAAAAGAATTGATGCCATACGTTGTTCCAGGGGCTCAGTAATAGTAAGTACTCCCACAAGCTTTTAAAAATAGGTGCACGACCGGAATTTTGGCCGAGATGCTAAAGATCATGACAAACCATTTTAACTTTAATTGGAAAATATGACATATACCAAGATATTATAAATGTAGGAGCTTATTATACTGTAATAAACGTGTGAGAGTGTATGCTTCGTAATTCAAAGTTGGATCCGGTAATATATGAATGTCAGGTGATAGTGTCTGCTTCATAGTTCATAACAAGGTGATTGTAAATATACAGTAAAAGAACTACTCAATTACCAACACCCCTGGTGTCACGGATCAAATCAACATACAAAAATAGCTTCTATTGGTGCGTGCCTTCAAAAACTAAGGTTTCAATTCAAATTAAGAAGCATTCAACAACCGAAACAAATATAGATGCGTGTGCGAGTGTCTGCTTCATAACTTGGAGCTTATATATATGGTATTATATGTATGTGTCTGAGAGTGTCAGCTTCATAGTTCATATGTAGGTGATTGTGAATACACAGCAAAACCGTAGTTAATTACCAACGGCTCAGATGTGACGGATCAAATAAGCACATAAGATTGCCTCTACTAGTGCGTGCCTTAAGAAACTAGTGCTTAAAGAGCAAGTTAAGTAGCATTGAACAACCATAACAAACAACACAATTATACAAAAAGAATTTCGAATTAGCACAGTAAACTAAGTTCGCGGAATCAAAGAGGTGAGAAAAGAGATAGTGGTTGGTGTCTCACCGACGATGTAGGTTCCGATGGCGACGGCAACGAGAGCTTGGTGAGGATGGAAGGAAGCAGCGTGAGGCTGCAGAGGCCTAACGCCGCGCCCAACGTGGCGCAGATCCAGGTGCTGCAGCGTCGTCCACTCCATGAATCGCGATTCGAAACCTACAACACTACTTCACCGCATTCAGATCTTGTTCGCGCTTTGCTAAAAGGCGAAATTATGCTTTCCAATGTGGCAATTATCGATCTGCGATGGACTGCGCAGAATCCAAAGTGAGAGATGCAGTGAGATCGCGGGACGGTGTGAAGTTGGGAACAGCCTGGTGCAGAAGTGGGAGATGGAGACCAAAGTTGAAGAGGTAGAGAGTAAGTTATTTTGATTTTCTTACAGGGGTCAATTGAATTTCCTACCGGGCCTGATCCTGTCGACTGGAGGAGTGTAAATGGCCCTGTTTAGATCATTGCTTCCTTCACCCCAATATTTTCTTCCCACACCTCCCCTTGTAGTCTAATGACGAAAATAATTGTTTAAAAATTTTATATTTTTTAGAAAATGTTTTTCAAATATTAAAAAATTCCAATTATATATTTTATAAGCATTCCTATAAAATTATATTTCGGAATGAGAATTTTAAAATACATAATATGAAATTAACATTTAACTATTACATAGTGATCCTTCTAGAAATAATTTAAAATATAGTTTATAATGTGTATTATTTTAATGATAACTCTTACAATTCTCTTTTGTTTTTTTTTATATGGTCAACTTTTCTATATGAATCTTGATATCTCTTTTTTTAATTTATTAATTTATTTATTTTTATCTTTTTAATAACGAAAGGTGTATCCATCTTTCAATTGATATAATAGAATAATTATTTCTATTCAAATTTATTAAGTTGAAATTGATAATGTCAACCACCATATTTGAAATATTATTTGTCTTAAAAATCGTTTCACTCCATCACAAATTTTGTTTTTAAAAAAATGCATTGATAAATTAAAAGAGAATTTTTTTTTTATAAATTATCATTGATTTTTCCTTTAAATGATAAAAAAAAACTAAATAACAAAAAAAAAAAAGATATACTAACGTATAGGAGTTATTTTAAATTATTGTACTTATTAAATAGAAGATAAGTATTGTCCAACGTTTATCGTGGATTAGGCCCAATTAGTTATAGCTGGGTTGATTCCAAATGGGCTCATGTTTTTTATAAAAGTTAGAAAATTCACCATTATCCTCTTCTCTTCTAACAATCTCAACTCGTATTTTTATTTTTTTTTTGTTTATGTTTGTGTCGTCAAATTACCTAAATCTGGAATCCAAAATTAAAATATTTCAGAAAACATGGTTTGAATTAACATTACTGCTCAAGATTACAGAAAATTCCATAAACACTTTTTTTTTTCTGTAATACACTAGTTATATTCAAAATTTGTTTAGAATATATTAAAAAATAATAAACATGTTCTAAATTATATATTTTGGAATATATTATGATGAATATAATATATTCTATAACACTTGTAGATAGATAATATGATTCTGAACAATAGATTATGTAATATATTTATGAATTATTCAATCTATAAACTACATTATTGGAATAGAAATTTACTCATTTTTCTATTAATCCAATAAAGAAGATAATCGTAATAAATAATAAATAATAAATATATTAATCTCGAAATTTATTTTTAGTTCTTATATTTTTATATGAATGAGGGTGAGATAAGTTTAGGAAATGAGGAAAGAATATTGGGAGAATGTGATGAAAATGACAAGTCCTACATGAAAATAATATTTTCTCCTTTATCTTACTCTTTTCTGCTTTATTTTTTCTTACTTTACTACTAGAGCACTAAACCAGAAAGCACTCCAACACGCATATCTAACTTCTCTCATCATGTGGCTTAAAATTACGAACTCTGATTCCGAATTCGCATGATTGCCAAAAAAGAAGAAAAGGAAACCTGTCTGTAAGGGACCCTAGTTTCAATATAGTATCAATTTGTTCCTCTGATGTGATCTCAGTACCTAAGAATAATAAGTTCCAGCAACAATTATCTTAGATTTTTTCATTTTTTTCATGGCTTTCAAGTTTTAACATAGTATGTGCCGAAATCTGGAACGTACAAACCACAATGAGTGTGTTGTGTTTTTTTCCCTGATTCTACTGAAGATTACTTTGAATGCGTGTCTTTTTCCTCATCATGGATTCTGATACTAGTCCACAATATTATTATCCATATACTTGATTCCATTATTATCATCAATGAACAGACTCGTGTCAAATAAAAGCATGTTGATCGTGAATAGAAATGAAAGATCGAACCAAATATATAATACTATGTGTAAAGGAAACTGGGGTTCCAGATACTCTCTCTCTACACCAGGATAATTGTTGTGATTCTTTTTCTTTTTCCATGGCTGTTGTAATCGCTTTATGAAAGGGTCATTGTTCTATTTTGTAATAAAAGAATATCATTAAGAACCTATTAAAGAAAAAAGTTCAAAGTTATTTTTAAATACTGAGTCTGAAAGAAGGTACTGAAAGCAATGTAAATAAAATGCACATATGTTGTATCAGCAACTTTACACATATTTCTATAACATTTCTCTTCCTTTTAGGTTTAAGTTTGGTTCAAAAATTTCATTTTCTTTTACACATATTTAGTGGTTTGAACGCCAAACCAAACTTGCTATGTATCTGTTTATGAGCTGCTATAATTTTGAGCTAGTTTGTGATCCTTTTTAGCCCTTTAAAACTTGAAAGGTCAATGCAAAAAACACAATTCTACGGTCAAAATAGAACTATATGTTGGGAATAACACAGGGTAGGTGTGTGGAATCTTATTCCTGTTGGGCTACTTAAATATCATCTTTATGGATAAATGGGTATCTGTAGCCCTTTGCGGATATCTAAGAACTTAGAATGGATTTTCAAAATAAAAATATGAAAAAGAATAATTTTAATATTTCATATCAGTATTTTTTTTTTTTACAATAAGTTAGATTAATTATTTAAAATTATTATAAATATCTCTAATAATATATAAATTTAATTACATTTTAGAGGAATTTAGGGGAACCCATAAATATGAATGTGAAAAGATGAAAGTGTCAACTCTAAGGATCACAAAAAGAAAGGGCTCCTGTAAAGGAACTAGTCACTCCAAGTTGATCCGAATGTCAACATTTGGAATATAAATCCACTTAGTAATGTTCTTTTTCCTAGGCAATACCATCTGAAATTGTTGTAGTTTTTTAGGTTAGAAAACTCCCAAATCATTGAGCACAAATAGTATTTTTGGGTTGTTATATCTCCTTCTTCAAGTCAAAATATAAACAAAATTTGATATATGCATTTATCAATGTAATATTACACGATTTAGTACTTAAATTAATTAAATATAATTTTTATAAAAAAATAAATAATTTATTTCTTTTAGATCGTTTGTTTTTCAGATTGTAAATTAAAACGTATGGAGTGGAACTTTAAATCAGTCTTCATCAAACGTCCTTATAATTGTTCATCTATAATTATGAATTTTATTATCATTATTTTAAATTGTGGTCAATTTGGCTTAAAGCTTCAAATAGAAGATACAAACATTATTCTCATTCACCTATCCGAAGAATGTGATTTAGAAGGCATCATCCATATGGTAAAGTCAACGTCATTCAATCCAGTCTAAAATAAAGCTTTTTATATACTTTAATTTCCAATATACATCTAACTAATATATATAATTTTTAATATTTTTTCAAAATATATTTTTTCATCTTAATTTTTTACCTTATTTAAAAATATGATCAAATTAATATATATAAAATGATGTAAATTTCACTTTATTGAGCCGATTTTACGAGAATGAATTAAATTTTAAATTTATTATTAATATAATATCAGAATCTATTCTAACAAGATTCTCAAACAGTTATGTGATTATTCATAAATTTCTAGTTTCAGATTCGAGTTCGAGGAGTCTCAACATGAGGGAGTGTGTTAGAAATCCTATTGGACTACACATAAATTTTTAATCTCAAGTTCGAGTTTTGAAAATCTTAACATGAGAGAATATGTTAGAAATCATACATCTCTTAAAAATATAATCAAATTAATATATATAAAATAGTAAAATCTCATCTTATTAAACATGTTTTATAAGAATGAATTAAATTTTAAATCCAGTATTAATAATTTTAGTTAGGATCATAAAGTAAAATTTCATTAAAAGTATAAAAAAGTATATAAAATAAAAATAAAAGAATATTTTTTACTAACTTCTTATTCTTTAAGAGGCTTTTGTATAATTTTAAAAAATAATTTAAGTAGAAGAATTTTCACAATCCATATAGAATTATACCCACACGATTTACTTCTCTCATGTTCTAGACTGAAAGGATTGGATTTATTAATTATTAACAAGTCATGATCGAAAACTACCTCACGCAAACGACAGCTCACTATAGTCTAAGCCATGAAAGCTTAACAGTTCATGGCATGTCCACACAAATATGATATTGAGGTGATAAAAGAGCAATTTGGATTTAATAGAAACAGTCTCTTACACTAGGGTCAATCAAAATTTGAATTCTGATTCAGAAAAATGTTTGAAAAGAATAAATGGGTAAGAAAGGAAGGATTAATGATGAATTGTGAAAAGATAAGTTGAATGGTGGTACTTGTATGGAGGAGGGGATGAAGAGACAGTGTCACATATGGAAGAGTTTGAGTGAAGTAGTGTTGTCTTTGAGTTTGAAGACATGAATGATATTCTGTTGTGAATAATTTAATGAAAGAGGAACAACACATCTGCAATGTTCCTGCAACCAAGCTGGAAAGACGAGTGGTGGGGAATTAATTACTCACTTCATTTACCAAGTCTTAGTTATCTCTGTCGTTACCAACATCCCAAACGTGTCCCTTGCATATTCATGTATTCCCATTCATTTCACCATCCACCTAACAAAACCCATCAATCATTTACAAATCTTCTACCATTCTCTTCACTCCTACCATAAATGCATGCATTGCAGCTACATCTCCCTTCACTTTTTCATACAAATTACTTCTAATACGTTATATCTATATTTCCATCTTTATCTTTTAAAATCAGGTTATTTCTTATCGCATCGTTACGTAAATAATTTGTTATTGGATTATTACGTAAAGTCTTAATATATATTTATTTGATAAAAATATATCAGAATCTAATTCTAATATGATATAAAAAATATTATATATTTAATGTACTTTTTAAAATTGGTTCAAAATTTAAATATCTCACTTTATATATATATATATATATTTTAATTTATTTTATTTTTAATCAAGATTTCACTAACAAATTTTAATATTCTAATTCACATGTTTTCTCTATAACATCTACTCGACTTGAAAAAGGGAGTTAAAATAAAAGGGACGCGATTCACGTGCTCGTTGCTTAGTAAGAGAATAAATACAAATACTTTTAAAAAACAAAAAAAGTGCATTATTTTTTCATAAATAACAAAATTTAAAAAAAAAATATATTTCTTTTGTCTTTGCATAAAAACATAAATAGATTTTTCAACCGTGATAGTTACTTTATTCGAAATCAAATATAAGAAAAATAACTAATTTTACATTAATTTGAAAAGCTCAGTTAACATTATTTAATTTCAATTAAAAATTTTCTAGAATATTTTTCATAGGAACTTCATGTCATCAATAAAGGGTCATTGAAAATATAATAACAATTAAGTGAAAATTATATTAAGAGTTATATCATCAAATGAAGTGAAATTAGTAAATTTTGTGTATGAATGAAATAACTAGTTCGATTTTTTTTAGGTTTATCTATTATAAGATTTGTCTTTTATTTTTTCTAAAATGATTTTCACTACTTAATAAAAATAATATTTCATGTATGCATTTACATAGTTGTTAATGATGGTGCAGTGTCATGTTTATAATTCAAATATTTTTAATATTTATTATTATTACAAACTAATGTCAATATTAATATTATTATTAAAAATAATAGAATAGATTAAATATTCTAAGATCTATTAAAAATAGATCGAGATAGATTGAGAATTTTGATTTATTTTTGTATAAAATATATTGATTTATCAGTTATTTTAAGTGTACGAGTAATTTGGAACACATTAAATTATAATAATATTAATTTTACAAAAATTAAGTTTTTTATTAATTAATTATTTATTTCTTGTGAAAAACCTGAAAGAGTATTTTTAAATACTTTCTTTCCTATGTCTTGACATGGCTATGTTTATGGAACATGTTGAGCTTAATATTATAAATATGTATATTTATTTTGCATTTTTTAATTCCACATCCCTATAATTCTTTAACGTGGCATTATAAATGTGGGAGTTAAACACAGCCACGCATCTGAGTGAATTACCATAAACTATTTTAGCATTTTTGTTAATGGAATTTTGAAAAAAAATAATAAAAAAATGAAAAGTCCAAAAATCACAGGAATATGAAACGAAAAAAAAAAATTATGGGGAAAAATATTTAATCAAAATATAATTTAAAGCACATCATTTATTGACAAAGCAATTATTTCTAGTATATGTACGGTAATTTCTTTTGCTAGAAATATTTGATTTAGAAAATCAACAAATCATAACTGCATGACAAAAAGCATTTATTCAGTTCACATAAAGCATATTTTGTTGAAAAGGATAGGCATATTAAATTTGATTGAGTTTTTAGACATAATAATAATATACTCATAAATATATGTTGCATTGATTTATTAAACATTTTTATTTTACTGTTGATCTATTAAATTTTAATCAAAATTATTTCAAATAATCTAAAATTCAACATTATTTATTGAATATGATTACTTTTTTTTAGAAATGATATATTTACAGCGTAAAAAAATTTATACTATTATTTAATTATAAATTATCATGATTAATATTTTTTTAATTAATTACTTTAAAACTTATATTTTGTATAAAATTTATATCAATAACAGATATAATTTTATTTATACTTTAAAGAGTAATATTGTAAAAAATATAATAAAATAAAATTGTATAAAATTATAATATTCTATAACTATTATATTTTTACATGAAATTCTATCTCTTTAAATATTTTTTTCTAAAATTTCTAAAAATTAATTAAGAAAGTTATGTCAATTTTTAGATTTAAAAAATTTACCTGATTGTTTTTTTTAACATGTAAATAGTTTTATTTGTACTAAGCATTTTTTTTTTAAAGTTGGAGATTATTAAGAGAAAACTAAGTTTTTAAGTTGGCATAATGCTCAAGTTCTTGGAGGAAAAAATTACTTGAAAAAAAAATTAAATAAAGATAAAAGTCATGAATTTAAAAATAATATTATCATTGAAAATATAAAGTAAATGAACGATGTTTGGAAAGGTGATTGGGTTTGATGAATAATGTTTTGAATCGAAAAATTAATTAAAAGTAAATCTTGATTTATAAAAATATTATGATTTATGATTGTTGTGAATTTGAAGAGTACATCTTGTTTAAGTTTTATAAAATTTATGCTATTTACTTTTATTGATGAAAAAAAATGTGAATTGAAGAGATGTATTATGGAAATGAGAGTTGAATGAATTGGAAAATATGTGATTTGAGGTTCATCAAAATTATTTATATATTTATTCTGAACAAAATAAAAGAAAGTAATTTTAGAAAATATAATTTTTATTTGTTTAGATATATAAGTAAAAAAAAAGTAAAAGATATGAAAGTAATGAAAAATGATATATGTTTTTAACAGTTTTGTTTATTTGGAAAATGAAAATATTGTTTTTAGTAATTTTTCTGCGTATTCATTTTGGACTTGATTGTACATTTTCCCTTTTAAAGAAACGAGTGGGAATATTTCTGGTTAGGAATGGAGGAGTAGAATTATGTCACGTTGAGAGAAAGAAAAGAGAAAGGAGAAAGGAGAGGGAGGAAGAGAGAAGAAAACGAAGTGGAGGGTAAGGGTAAGCGAATGCTTGTTGTAAGGGAGGCAATGATTCAGACACAACCACGACATCTCACACCATATTACTCATCTTCACTCTTCTCCTCCACTACTTAAATATCTATCTCTCTCTATTACTTCTTCATTCATTCCACCAACCCCTTCTCATAATTCCCACTCTTTTATTCCTTCAAACTTCAATTTCTTAATCCATTCTCCTACAGATATAGAGATGCGAAACATGGCTAGCTCCGCTCCCACACGAGGCATTGCCGCCATCGTCGGTGTCGGCCCCAACCTCGGCCTCTCCATCGCTCGCAAGTTCGCTCACGAAGGCTACACCGTCGCCATCCTCGCTCGTGACTTGGGTCCGTAATCACACATGCATTTTTCTTTTCATTATTACTTACTATTACCATATAATACATGATATATGCAAATTAACTAATTAATTAACCACAGGGAGGTTGTCGAGATTCGCGGACGAAATAGCCAGGGAAGAGAAGGCGCAGATTTTCGCCATTCGAATAGACTGTTCCGATTCCAGAAGCGTTAGAGAGGCATTCGAGGGAGTGCTCTCTCTGGGATTCGTCGAAATTCTCGTCTACAATGCTTACCAACCCATACCTTGGTACCCCACCTCCTTCCAAGACCTTCGCATCGATTCCTTTGAGAAATCCCTCGCGGTTTCTTCTGTCGGTGCCTTCCACTGCGCTCAACAGGTAACACTTCTACCACCACCCTTCTGTCAATCCCTTCATCAATTAATGAGTCGCTATAGTTTTGTTTGATGAAATTAACTTGTGAATTCTACAAGGTGCTTCCGGGCATGGTTGAAAGAGGAAAGGGAACGATTCTCTTCACGGGCTGTTCCGCGTCTCTCAACGGCATTGCTGGATACTCTGAACTATGTAAATACCAATTATATATCCTTGTTTTTTCTAGTGTTGTTGTTAGTAGAGTAATTAAATTGAGTTGAATTAATTGAATTTGTGAGAACACTGGACCCAATGGGGGAGATGAGACAGGCTGTGGGAAATTCGCTTTGAGAGCACTATCGCAATGTTTGGCCAAGGAATTTCAACCTCAGGGAGTGCACGTAGCTCATGTTATCATCGACGGTCTTATTGGCCCACCCAGGTTCCTTTCCTTTCTTTACTTCTTCCTCCCTGTTACATTCCCATACATTCACAGCTTTTTTTCTTTTATAATGGCAACATGCATACTAATTCTTCCATTTCCTATATATTTATACCAAAATATAGAAATTTGGACGATTTTTAGACTCTTATGTTATTTTCAATGCAACTCTAATAATCAATTTTTTTTTTATTCCTAATCAGTGTCCTTAAGATACTAAATATCATCCTTGTTTTAATTATGTCCCTGATTAGAATAGGACATCTAAAATAATGGCTTGATAACATGGGATCTAGTAGTCCAGCAACAATTATTAGGTTGATTTCTGATATTTTAGAGAGGTTGTTATATATATATATATATGTACTTTTTTTTTATCCTTTTAACTAATATGTTTACGAATAAAATTGCTTAAAAAAAGAAATGATGTTAATGAAAGTTGAGGTATTGACGGATGAATTTGCATGTTGTGGGGCAGAGGAGCAACATTGGCGACGTCATTGCAAAGGGGTAATTCATCGGGGGAGCAAAGCAGTGGAGTAGTGGGAGGAGGAGGTGAAGGTACAATGGACCCGGATGCACTGGCTCAAACCTTCTGGCACTTGCACGTTCAGGATCGGAGCGCATGGACCCAGGAGATGGATCTTCGTTCCTCTTCTGCTAGATTCTTCTAGTCACTCCTATTAATCTCATGTCTCCCTCAATTATTTCTTTTTCACACTATAATATACCATACTCTCCTCTCCTGTGTCAACTGTCAATAATTTCATCTATGATTTTTCCAAAATCACCTGTTGGGGCTTCGCAGTGTGCTTGCTTTGCTAGCTAGCTACCTAAGTTATGTGTACAAAGGTTATAGGGTGTGTTGTTAATTTGGGTCAGTTAAGTAATTACTGTTTTTGTAGAGAAGGAGAAAGAGAAAACAAGAAGGAAAGTATGTATGTATATTAGTATATATATCTTCCGTTGGTGAGTTAATTTGGATTTGGATTTGGATTTGGATTATTCTCTCTTGTCTAAATATATTTGTCATTTACAAAAATCGTTGTTAATGGGTAATTTGTCGGTAATGGGTCGAGTTGCTTTGGATGGGAAGCATGGGTCCCAGCGGTGGAAAAGTTAAGGGGTGGGACGGGGACATGGTTGCATGGATAATAGCAGGAATTCGTGTTCTAATTTTGGACACAAAAAAACTATACGTACGTACTTGCTTGAATCTCCAAATGTATATATATATTAAAGTTTGTTTAAGTGTTGTTACTTTCATACTTGCCTTTGCGAAAGAAGAATCATGTTAATGCAGAGAATTTATTACACTCGATTCATGTCTGGGAATTGTTTGATTGCTAGCTCATAGTATTATTTCTGCAAGTGGTTGTAACAATAAAAAAGAAGAGTGGGAAAAAGAAATATATATTCTCTGGTCTTGAATTGATTTTCCAAAAAGAATGGAAATGAAGAGTGATAGTTGATGAATAGGTCAAAAAGCAAATTGAGCAATGTGGCAAGTTGAGATGATAGTTATTGGAGGAGCCGTCATAGATGTTGGGGGAAGCACTAGCACTAGCACTAGCTAGTAGCTGCATTGACAGCTACAAGGGATAGGGATGGGGATAGGAACAGGAATAGGAATAAGAATAGGAACATTAACAGGGGTTGATGACGAGAGGGAGGGTTCCACCACATGAAATGGTTGGTGCCATGATGCGTGTTGCATGATTGGAGATGCTTTTGTTTGTTTACACAACCATATGATATGATATGATATGATGATTGGTAAGGTAGCTATGAATCATATCATATGCCTCACTCAACAAAAAAAGAGGTCCCCAACGCGTATCTGAAAAGTTTAATTACAGCAACGTGTCATGCCACTCTCGCCACAATAACTCATTAATGCCGCTGTTGACTTGTGACACTACCCTTCCCTCTTAGGTCTTAGGGTCTTATCTTAGCTCATGCTTTATTTCATAGCATTTAATTTAGGGATAAATTTAGTGTTATGACATGTGGGAATTGGATTAAATTGAAAAAACAAATTAATTTTATAAAGGATTAAGATTTTATGATCTGACTCACTTATATTGTATATTCACATCCCACGACCCTGAGGCCCAACCCAAAAGTAATCATCCCATAACACAACTCTTATCTCTTACCCATCCAAAAGCCAACTCCAGAAACAACATCCAATGTCTATCGTGGTCTCTCTCTCTCTCTCTCTCTCACCACCACCACTGCTCCCGTTTCATCTCTTTTGCCGTCGTGCCAGAACTCCATTGTGCCAAATCCTCGTCGCACAAGTACCCAATCACCCAACCAAGGTGGTTGCACCACCTACCTAGGACCTGTGACCACCTCCCAACACCACCATCACCTTCGCCACCACCACTATACGTCATCTCCTCCACAATCAACCAAGTTTGCATGCAGACGACACCTAAAAAGTGTGTTTTGAATTTGGTAAACAATAAGAAAATAAGGGAGTGGACAATAAGTGTTACTAAAATAGGAATGCTTTTAACTCTCAACTCTGAACTCTCTTTTCTTTGGCATCTTAAATTAGAAAGTATAGATATAGAAATAAAGTATGGATATAGAGCTGGCAACTATGTACTCTCAGCATATGGTGATATAGAGAAATGACAATATTTGTCAGAGTCACATGCTCCACCCCAAAAAGTGTTTTTATTTTTTTTATTTTTTTTATTTTTTTTTTATTTTTTACTTTTAGGTATATGGTATAATTTTTCCTGTATATTACATGAATGAATATTGAGTAAGTTGTGTTTTGGCGGACAACTTCGTAACAAAAAAAGAAAGAATAGTATTTCAAACTATGATTTCAATCTCTGTCAAAGTTTTGTTCTAAAAGTGATATTATGAAGTGCAATTTCTATTTTTTTTAAATCGAAATAAGTAGCACTATTTTAATAAATAAATATATTTCAATATATATTATATTTTTAATTTTTCAATGAATAATTTAAATTAATTTATATATATATATGATTATTTTTTCAACTATTATAGAAAATTTAAAGTATTTTATTACAATTTATTTTAGAAATAAAGATAAAAAAAACATATATTAAAACATATTGATGGTTAGAAAGATTAAACCTATAAGTAAAGATAATAAGAAGGTAATCTAAGTTGATTGAAAAATATATTTTTAATTAATTACATCAACAATGTAAAAAAATTCACATCTAATGATAAAATAAAGAATGTTACAGAATGAAAAGAATGAAAATTTTACTTTCTAAATATTATATATATATATATATATATATAAAAGAGAATATGTATTTATTTTTAAAAAGTAAAAATTAAAGACTTATTCTTTGTTATTCAATTTTTGATAATTTAATTTATCTTAATAAAAAGATTATAAATAAATGAATGATTAAAATAAAAAATAAACACATTTATCGTTATTGTTAGAATAAATAGATATCCCCTTCTATATATATATATATATATATAGATCAATGATAATATAAATTATTTTCTTTTCATTTTCACATATAGATGTTTAGTGGAGTTAGAGGAACATTTTTATATATAAGGTGAGTAAATCAGTATGTACGTGTAAATCACCATAAATTAATTCATATTTTTTAAAAACTAAAAAATTATTATTAAATCATTTTATACCGTGTTTAATTTTTTTCAATGCCTAACAAATTGTCCCTATATAGAT
Source organism: Macrotyloma uniflorum (assembly GCA_016859785.1). Taxonomy (NCBI): domain Eukaryota; kingdom Viridiplantae; phylum Streptophyta; class Magnoliopsida; order Fabales; family Fabaceae; genus Macrotyloma; species Macrotyloma uniflorum. The sequence continues at coordinate 3,791,328 of BDMB01000003.1, forward strand.
TTCCTGTATCTCACAAGTACATTTCAAAATTATTGTCCTGAAATAACTGTGTATTGTCCTATTTCAACGTATACAAATTTATGTTATCTAAAATTTAATATTCGAATCATGTTTTGAATAAATTGCTTGAAAGAGAATTATAATATATTACAGCACAGTAAATATTGGTCTGAGCAAAATATTAAAAAAATCAACCTCTACCTGTTCAAATTCAAAGAACAAATTAAATACATTTAGATCAAACAGATTGAACGAATAGCTAGATGAACAATAACTGGATTAAGATAAATAATTGCCATTGAGTTTAAATTAAATTTTATAAAACCATTTGTATCGGACCCAAGCATAAAGATTCATCTTCGTGGATTTGGTTCATTTCTCTAGGAGTCTGGTTCATCTTTGTGACTTTGATTCACTTCATAAATTTTTTACTGGTGTGCATGATTGTATGAAAATTATGCATGGTAAGTTACAGTACATTTGAAGTCATGAGAGTTGGAAGATGAAAAAAAGAATAAGAGAGAAAGGTGTAAAAATGAATATCATAAAAAATGTTAACAGAACTCTATTGAAGATGGACCAGAGTTTTCAGTCTTTATGCAAAACATGTGTTTGACTGACTACAAAGCAATTGGAGAAAGCTTTATGCATTGGAACCGAGAATAAAATAAAACCAACAACAGACTCAAATAATGCATCAAGGGACCATTGCAATAATCCACTGTAGCAGAACAAAACAAGAGGAAGATATTTAACATTCTCGTCAGAGAATGGTCTACATCAATTACTTACTATATATGGGAACCAGCTAATATATATATACGCAATCCAAATTTTCAAGTTTAATTCTGCTCATAAACTACTCGTCTTATCATGAAACTCCCACCTTTACCAACAAATAGTGTGTTAAGGGCTTGCCACTGTTTTAGGTTTGAAAAAGTGAACCTAAACAACATGGAGTCTGAATCTTCGAACTGTGAGAGGTAGATCTTGAAGAACAAATGGACTTTAGTCAATGGACAGTGTACTTTTTTCTATTCAAATTCTTCATTTCAAACTGTATTAACCATGTTCTATATAAATGCATTATGTTTCATAATACATACTTATAGAGTATAGTCATATCAATGAACTTTTAGTTTCCTACTAATGTTAGAACCTTGTTGCTAATAGACTAATTAGAAGTCTTGGAACACTAATATGTTTCACTCAGAGGACCCTAAGCTCCAAAATGTTCTATATATTTGTACCAAATCTTAATTTTCCACGTCCTATCCTACAATCACTCTATATGATGACAGTAAAAGTTTAAAAGTACTGAATATTTAAATGATAAATTTTAAGATAAGTAATAGAATAAGAATAAATTATAATTTTGAACGTTCACAATAAATTCAATAAAAAAAACTCACTCATATAAACAATTAACAATTTACATAGGCGCCATATAATTTATTTTCTTTTATTATTATTATTATTATTTTTAAAAAGTCTTTATCCAATATTATTAATAATTCATGTAATTAATTTTTATTAGTTTTTTGCAACAGTTTTAAAACAATCCTATTCAAGGACCCAGAACTATAATAAATTCAATGTCAATTTGATATTTTTATCATATAAGTATTTAATAATGACAAAAATGTACTATTTTATAACGAATTTATTTAATTCAGTATTGTAGAATTAGAAAAAATTGCATAATGTTCAGAAAGTGGAAGAGGTTTTGTGACCAAAATTCGTAATAATCAAGAATAGTTTGTCAGTTTTACATAAAACTTAAAATTTCAGGTTTAGATGTTGTATATTTATGAAAAATAAGAAAGTTTATAAAATATAGGGACTGAAATTACAAATAAGCTTAAATATAAATATAAATATATTTATTAACAAGATTCAAATCATAATTTATCATAAGAGATTAATTATTTATAGGACACAGTATTAGATGAAAGGAAAACCAAGAGTTCTAAAAACTTCTTTCATTCAACTCAAAAGCAATGCAATGAATTGAGTTTGCACGTGGACATGAATGATAATACCCTTCAATTGTGAATCTCAGAACATGTTAGAATATTAAGAGTAAAATCATCTACAACAATCACAAAACATTATCACCTGCACCTTAAACACGCTACAACTTTACAGTGGACAACATAATTTAATGCCTGTAGAAGCAAGTTTTACTCCTGCTTCAAGTGTAGAAGAGCTCCAGTATAAAACGAGGGACAAAATCCCTGATGATTTTTGTTGAGTATAATTCAACAGTGGCAGATATAGGAATGTGTGTGGACCAGAATTTGATTGGCCAGAGTATAATTGAACACGCTTGGATCTTTCAATGTGGCTTCTAAACATGCTAGTGAGGTTTTGCAAGACTTCGAGATGGACCATGCAATAACTTAACAAATCCAAGGAAGCTCAACTTTCCATCAGTGTGCCTAATCCAGTCGTGAAGAACAGCATGAACAGGGACAGATGGACCCAGACCAAGCTCCTGTTTATTTAGTCAAAACCACACATGAGAAGTGGAATGTATTTCCTAACTATAGAAACTGGTTGTCGACAAATTCAAACCAAACTAGAACATAACACGATTGCTAATAAAAAAAGCAACAACTGAATAAACTAGGGTCATTTGGTTTCAGAAAATGTTCTATTTTCTTTTTTAATTACAAAAATGTCATTACTTTTCACTTTGTTTTTTCTTTTTCAAAAGTTTATGTAAGAAACAGTGGAAACAAAAATTGAAAACCAAGAAACAATGCAAAATTGTTTTCAATTCCTACACAAAGTTTTAAAAACAAAAACTAATGAAAAGAAGATGACAGTTTTATCACCCTCCTCCGCCCCCGAAGTTCCTTGCCATAAGTTGTAAGAAACTAAAGTAGGGGGAAATTGTTAGTTATCTTCATTTACAAAATAGTTGACACAGTAAGATTATCCATATAAAGAATTCCAAAGTTATTTAAAGTCTTAGTCAAATCAAACATACCGAAGCCAGTTCCTCAATGACGATAGCTCTATTTCCATCCTTTTCAAAAAGTTCATAGGCACAGCGTGCATGTTGCTCCCACCGATCAAGTGCTTCAAGTTGATGAACACTAAGTGCAGCTGCGCAGAACTCATCAAAAGCCATCCTTCTATATTGCAATGCATTAAGCTTCCACCAAAATCATTTGTATCAACAACCATAAACTGTCATTTCAATCATATATAGAGGCATTCCAAAGCTAAATCAAAGCACTTACTGATGCCAGAAAATCTGGAATGCGTGATTCCTTCATAGCATCTGTCGCATTTTTCATTAAGGCCTGGCCAGCTCAAATTACGAGATTTCAAACATCATTTTCTCTTAATATAGTGTATAAAAAGAGTTGGAAAGAAACCAACCGCTTTGATATTTTCCAAGCTAATAGTGTTACTTTTGTTTGGCTCTAAAAGTGCGAACTGCTCCTTCAAGTACTGCAGCTCTTCAGTAGCTAATGTCTTAGACAAAGCCTGTTCCAATGGCCATCATATATAAGCTAGTAAGTTAATGGGAAGCATACAGGAAGTTTGAACAACAAAAGGAATGGGGAACACTGGAAGAGTAGCAAACAAGATGATTAGAAAGAAAAAATACTATAAGACACCTATCAGGTCTAAAGAGAAACTGTATATATATATATATATATATATATATAGAGAGAGAGAGAGAGAGAGAGAGAGAGAGAGAGAGAGAGAGAGAGAGAGAGAGAGAGAGAGAGAGAGAGAGAGAGAGAGAGAGAGAGAGAGAGAGAGAGAGAGAGAGAGAGAGAGAGAGAGAGAGAGAGAGAGAGAGAGAGAGAGAGAGAGAGAGAGAGAGAGAGAGAGAGAGAGAGAGAGAGAGAGAGAGAGAGAGAGAGAGAGAGAGAGAGAGAGAGAGAGAGAGAGAGAGAGAGAGAGAGAGAGAGAGAGAGAGAGAGAGAGAGAGAGAGAGAGAGAGAGAGAGAGAGAGAGAGAGAGAGAGAGAGAGAGAGAGAGAGAGAGAGAGAGAGAGAGAGAGAGAGAGAGAGAGAGAGAGAGAGAGAGAGAGAGAGAGAGAGAGAGAGAGAGAGAGAGAGAGAGAGAGAGAGAGAGAGAGAGAGAGAGAGAGAGAGAGAGAGAGAGAGAGAGAGAGAGAGAGAGAGAGAACTTTTATAGAGACTTTTGTGTTATGGAATATCTAAGTCTTATAAATAGAAACTATGCATAAGTAGAACTTTGATAGGAACTTAGGTCTTGTGGAATGTTCAATGAAGTATTTAACTGTTCGCTTCTCCTTTCTTAACAACTGGGTTTTCCAAGTTTTTGAGTAATCAAGTGGTATCATGAACAGTTGTTGGTCACGAAAAGGGCTATCTATGGAGGGTTCTAACCAATGGAAGTTGAGTGAAGTATTACCAAGTAAAGTGTTGTAGAGTGAAAGCCGTTGTGGACTTTTTCGGTGAAGTACTCAAGTATTTGGTTCTCTCCAATGCTTGGGTTCTTATCAAAACATTTTACCATCTTTAACTTCTAACTTCCAAACAGCATTTCATCAGTTTACTAAATTTGAGTCCATCTAGTTTGAATTGCAAAACAAAATTCTACTGGTTTAATACTCAGATTATTCATGCAACAATCAACTCAGCCTGATTTTAAACATAAAGTAAACTCTTGAATGTATAGTACACCTATTTATTAATAAGGTGAATATTATAAAACCTATTGAGTTAAGAGGGGACGTACAAAAGGTCGTATAGTTTACCAAAGGTTCTTTTCAATTCAATATCTAGATTCTGAAGCTATTTTAAAGAAATATACATACCCTTAAAGCTGCTTTCCGTAGAGAGGAGGAACGCATGTATGTCTTCATGAGCTTGAAAACTAGAATATCCAAAGGTACTTTTACATCCTTATAACTTTTAATCCACGGATGACCTGCAATATAGACTTATAAGGAACAGAATAGAATATAAGAAAAACCAATACCCTCAAAAGATAGATGAGAAACTCACTCAATGCCTGCGCTGCAGTCATTCTTTTCCTTGGATCTTTATTTAGAAGTCTCTTCACAAAATCCTTTGCCTCATCTGATAGCGAAGGCCATGGAGGTTCATCAAAACTAGGAATAGCTCTCAATACGGCACGGAAGATCCCAGATTCAGTCCGCGCCCAAAATGGACGACTGCCACATAGTAAAATATACGCAATCACTCCAACACTCCAGACATCAGCCTCTGTACTGTAAGCTCTATGCAGAACTTCAGGAGCCACATAGTAAGCACTACCAACAATATCGTTAAGCCTTTCATCTGTAACAACCAAAATTGTAACCCGAACCGAATTGGACTGAAAACAGGCAACATGCATAAAAGGACTCCAAAAATACCTGGTTTGACAAAATCCGACAATCCAAAGTCAATGGCCTTCAGCTCAGAGTTCTCTTCTTTGGATGTGAATAAGAAATTCTGATCCAGAAATTACCCATCGTTAGAAATCACACTTGATAAGAATTGATAAGACAAAGCCAAATAATCAAACCAAACATAAACACGACCATTTCTTTTCCCCCACTTTTTCAGGGAGGAGGGGTCTCTCAATCTTGTGATCCAGATTAAAAGATAAAAGGAAATTGCAAATACAATACACTTCACCTCAGGTTTAAGATCACGATGCACAACACCCTGTAGATGGCAAAACGCAACAACATTTAGTACTTGTATCAAGACAGCTTTTGCGTCTTCCTCCGTGTATTTTCCTCCTCTGCAAACGGAAACAAATTTCTCACACCGGCAAATAATCACACATTTTCTTCTTTGATCATTTTCATTCATCCCCTTTCCCCCCATCAGTATCCAAACAACACAAATCCAACAGAACAAACATTTAATAAACAAATACCTTGACAATATTCTGTCCAAAAGCTCTCCTCCTTCGCACAACCTGAGACCACAAATTATAGAGCATGAAAAAAATTACAACATTCACCACACAAAAGGGAAAGCAACAAAGATGGAAAACAACACATTAATTCAACCTACTCCATTACTATGTAGACATTGTCATTATCCTCATATGCATCGTGGAACTGAATCAGATTCTTATGTCCAGTCAAAGCCCTCAATATCTTCACCTCCCTCCTCACATCCTCAATTGCAATTGCAGTGGTCATCTTAAATAAATTCAAACCAACTCATTATTCACTTCAAATCGTTACATATACCACGTTGACTAATAACACAACCAAAATAAGTATAAAAGTACAAGGACATGAACTAGCTTTTGGGTTTGGATTGAATCAACTCCAAATCTAATTTATAACAGAGATTTCAAATCAGAAGACAGAAAATGGTTATGTGATGGTCTTCGGAGAAGGGGTTGAAACCAACCTTGGCTTTGGGGATGACCTTGACGGCGACGTGTTGGCCTTTGAGTTGGCCCTTGAGGAACTTCGCCGCACAAGTGTAACCAAAGTGTCCTCGTCCAACCTCATCCCCAACCTCAAACTTTTGCTCAAACTGTTTCGAAAATCCGAAGTTCTTGTCAAGAGCAACCACTTCATCTTCCGGGATGGTTGCTTCGTTGGGCTTAACAGACCCATGACGGCGGGCCAGCACGGCCCGAATGTGCTTCGCCGGCGACGGAGGCTTGAAGAACCGCCGAGGAGTCGCCGGCGCCGGAGACTTGCCGGAGAAAAAGTGGTGGGCCGGGCTCGGAGTGTAGAAGGGGAAAAGAGGAGATTTTTTTGGGGTAGGAATAGGATTTTTCGGCAATTGTTCATCGGCATTGGTGTCTGGGAGGTGGGTGTTGGAATTGGAAGAAGAAGAGAGTGTGGGGTTAGCACGAGGCTTTGAAGTGCAGAGACCCATTGTGATATGATCGGAGGTTAAAGTCAAAGGAGTGAACTTGAAGAGTTGAAGCAGATTCAGAAGATGAATGGGTTCTGTCTTGTGGGAATTAAGGTTGGGTTGGGTGACAGAGTTTCTGAAGGAGAATGGTTTGGGGAGAAGAAAGGAACAAGAGTAAGAAAGAGAGAGATCTGAGGAAAGTGATAAGAAAGAAACGACGAGAGTTTCGCCTTTTTTGTTGCACCCAACGGAAACAACCAAATTAAATTTGTTTCTTATTGTTATTATGGGCAGTGACGTAGTTACATCGATAACTATTCTACTTAACTTCTTCTTCGGCTACGTAGTAGTACTAGTGTTGTGTTTTTAATTGTCAGAAAGTAAATAATGTTACTGTTACGTATTTTCAGAGTTACGTACTGTGTTTTTATGAATATAGACAAGTGTACAAATTCCATACAAATATTTATTAAAGATTTCAAGTACTACATTTAAGACATTTGTTCGTGTTTTAATCCATTTCCTGAGGCCATTTTTAAGACACTCCAACTTATTTTATTTTACGGATAAATTTAAGGAAGGGTTTAAGATTAATCATGTGGTGGAGTTCAAGTTGTAAGAAAGAAAACAACATGTGGGGACAGAAAATTTCACTAATCAAATTTTATTAATTTTTATTTTCCTTCGTTTTTTGAATTTGGATTTGGTGAAAGATAAAAGCAATTTAAAGACAGAAAATGAATTTACAAAAAGATGAATTTATTCTTCATTTATTTTTTTATCTAATGCTTAAAATAAATTAAAATTTTAGAGTATTAGATAAAATAAAATAAATCTTTAACTCTTATTTTTCTAAATAAATAAATAAATAAAATTATAAAAAAAGTGTGATAAATAGACCCCCTGTTATCATAAAACCATAAAAACATGTATGTTTAATGTTGATGGTTTAACTTTTGGTATTGTCAACAACAATTAATTTGGCTGTGGTTAATATTCATTGACGAATTTTAATAAATGATAATTAATATTATTGTTGCGGTAAGTAATAAAAGTAAATTTTTCATAAATGGAAAAAAAAATTATTCTCTCTAAATCATAAAAAGAATCTTTTATCTTTAATATTTTTTAATTTATAGTATTTGACCTAACCCCCTCTTTTAAGAGTCTAATAAATGGTGTTTATTAAATAACGAATAGCGTCTATTAAAAATAAAATATTAAAAATAAAATGCAAATAAGGCCGCAGAATCTACCCAAAGTCAAAATACGTTAGTTTTCCTTGTTTGTTGGTCAAGCTATCTTAAACTTTATTGTGTATTAATTGACAACCTCAGTTTTTTGTTCATTTTTTTTTATTTTATTATCTAAAATGTTTTTTTATTAATTCATTGAATCGTAGTGAAAAACAAAAACAGTAGAAGATTTTGAACCACCTTATGCTTTTGTAGAATTTTAAAATATGGGGAAGATTTCTCAACAAAAAAAAAGTTTTATATGGATCAGAACAAGTTGAACTTTATAAAATCCTATGTAAGTATACTAATCACATTTATCATGATTATATACTAATATTTGTGATATAATAGACTAATAACTACCCATAATTTGGGTATAATTTTATTAATTAAAGTGGGAAAAATAGAATTTTATGACTGGAAAAACAGTTTGATAGCAGAAGAAGACAAACTAGTCCAAATTTTTTAGATGGTATGGTGTAAAGGAGACAAAGAAAACTCATTGTCATCTTATGTCATTATCGGTTAATCATTTTAATATTTGATGTAAATTTTAATTAATTATTTGATCAAACCGAAAGTGAGTGGAGTATGCCACAATAATTGGTCCATTTAAAAAGTTAATTAAAACAAAATAAATTTGACATAGTCGCAATGTTCGTTGAAAATGAATGGAATGCAAAATAATTAAATGCTATAGCCACCTAGCTATATGCTTTCTCCACAAGATATGAAAAGTTGCCTCCATAATCAGAGAAATCAAAATTAATCACCAAATCTGAGTTGTGTTGAAAACCATGCATTATATTGTATTCAGATAAGACGTAGAACCAAAACAATTTATTTCTTGCGATTTTGTTTAGGAAGGTTATTAACATAACACAATTATATATCACCTTAATCATAGACTGTTTTCTGTTTATCTGTTAAAAATCAATCATCGAATTGTGAGTAAGCCACGTGAAATGGAACCTTCCCTTCCCATTTTAGACCTCTCCAATTGTCAAATGACATTAAGAATATCTTTAGGACACATGCCCCTTCTCATCTGACCCCTCTTCTCTTGCCTTTTCCCTTTTCATCCAACTGTTAGCCCCCATCCCACTATATATATATATATATATATATATATATACATTCTGTGAATTGCTTTTTCAGTGTCTGACTCTTTATATAATTTTTGCTGGTTTATTATGCTAAAAGCTTTTGTTATATATTTATAAGGGGAAAAGTGTTTTTGTCACATCTTGTTGGAGGAGAGCAGAAATTTGAACTTACTCTTATAGAACCAAAGCAAACTTGAATTTTGATTCTGAGTTCAGTATATGAGACATAAATAATCGTACTGAAAATAATAACAAAGCAGCACTTGATAAAAGTAAAGAGTGTTAAAGCGCTTTCTTTCATGATGGAACTTAACATATTAAATGGAGTTTATTATACTTTTCTTGTCTGAATCTGATATTATATATAGAATAGATCATTCTTTTGATTGGAATTGGTAAACCGGAGAATCCATCGGTTCCCACTATCACTTTCCAAATTTCAAGATTTAATTAACAATATATTTATCAACCAAAAAGAAAAGGAATTGGTGTATTTACTTGGACTGATGTAACTGGTTCCCTTGGTATTTCTTTACTCGTTGTTATCATTATTGTTATTTGTTGTTTTTGTTTTGAATTGAAACTTCAGAGACTCAATGGAGGTTCATCGTGAATTCTCTTGCTACCCACTTACCATGCCATTACCATAATTCGGCTCCCCACGTAAACGTGCCTCTGCAATTTCATTTTTACTTTACACTGAACACTGTTTTTTTAAAGGATAAAGCAACACAGCACACGTATCTGACCCTTATGCTTAAGTACTTGATGGCCAACTTAGTCAGCACTTGATCAATTGTTTTTTCTGTCGCTATTTGTTGGCTCCCTCTGATTAATTACACGATTTGTTTTAATTTTTGAAAACAGACTACTAATATGGTTGATTGAATACGAAAGGATACCATTCCATTAAAACAAAAGCTCTACTTCAACTGTCTCTAATTAATTTCTTCCATGTTTGTTAGGCCCGTGATATAGTGACATGTCACCTTCTAATCAGCACCTTGACACAAATTAACATTGGTTAAAGCATTGCACAAATTGGTAGTAATTATAATGTTTGAAATATTTTAAATCCAGACTTAACTAAAATCTGGACACACTAATTTAGAATCATACTAAGCACAATCACTTTATCCACAGTTGATTTGCAAGGTGGTTCATGTTGTCAGCTGTTGCGTTGATTTACAAAGATAATTGCCACTGATATCAGAAACCCAAAAAGGTTTTATCCACTGTTTGGCAGTGATTATTATGATACTTAATTGCTAAAGTCCTGTACTATTATGATTATGTTATTTGCTGCACTTGATTTCTAGTTTTGACTTGTGTTTTATAATAATGATTGATGATGCTAGCAATGACTAGCTGAAAGAGCTGTGTCGTATAGTATTTGGAGCCATGAGACAGATATTGTCACCTTTGTCATGTTCATTTCTGTATATGTAGTGTCCTGTCAAATGTTGTTTCGAAGTCAGTTGGAATATTGTAAATTTAATAGAATTATATAGACTTTGTAATGTTCATGAGAAAAAAATTAATAAACTATTAATATTAGATGAAAATAATTGACTTCAAACATGCTTTTTGCTTTTTAAATTTAGTGTGGCTGGATTGACTTATTCTAATTTGGTTTGATTTAGATTTAGATTTTGTTTGGTTGAATTGAATTAGTGTAATTTACTAAATTTAAATAATTTGGGAAGGTGTTAGTTGAACTTTACTCTGTTTATTTTAATTAGTAATTAACAATTTCATTTGTGGTGTTTGGGCCAGTGCTGTTTCTTAAGATGTATATACAGAATACTGTCAAGTGAAAGGTATTAATATAAGATTCCTTAACAAAAACTATCTATATATTATAAAATACTTAGTATATAAAGAATAATGAAATGAGTTTGGGTTTATTATATTTTGATTGAGTGGAAGGGTTAATTGGATAGAAAGGTTGACTTTGTTAGCAGAATGATGGAAGTATAAAGAAAGAAGGTGTGGCAATGATGACCCAAAATCCAACTAAGAAATGTTTGATGAAATTGAAAGGTGACAGGAATTAGCTGAAGGAAAAGTGAGGAGAGCATGAATCAGACAATGTCCTCCATGCAACACACACGTTCATGCTAATGCTAACAATGGCCACCTACTACTCAGTCCCCAACAACACATGTACCATGAAAGAAGCTTAATAATATATACATGCACCACCACCAACACAACCACCATTTCCTCTCTCTCTTTTCTTCATCCCTTTCTTTCATGTATCCTTCACTAGACAAATCCAAACTCAAAAAATGTATATTTGAGGTGTTAACAAAGGAGAAAACTGAAAGTGTAATGGAGATCATTTCTGTCAGTATTCATTTTAAGATTTCTTTCATTCGTGTGAGAAGAGATTTGAACAGGATTCTAAATTTGACTTATCTTAATGACTTCTTAATGCAATAATATTTTTATAAAGGATTAAAAGCCGCGTCATGATCAGAAAATGTATGTTTTTCTTTTCTATGAATTTGGCAGTAAGTGCTTGACGTTTTTCTTTTTGGTTGAAAACATGATCTTTTGAATTTGGGTTCATGCAATGAATTTATTCTACACTCCAAATAAAATATACAACCAACACTCGTTTGATTATGGAAAGGGTAATTCAAAATTTAAAACAATATTTTTTTATTGTTCTTCTTCTCAGAATAAAACTATTTAACGTTTGGTAATTATGTTTTATTTAAGAATTTCTCTAAAGTATAATTCTTTTTTATAAAATAAAAATCACTTCTATCAACGTTCGTAATTTTTTATATCTTTCTTTTAAAGTTAATTCAGTATAATTTTATTTAACTTTTTTATTTATAAGTTAAAAATGATTTTGTATATTCAATGGAAACTAAAAATAACTTAATAATAAAAAAATACTTATATTTCTTAACTTAATAGAAGATAAAAGTAAAAATATTTATGTAAATTTATTGATTAATAAAATTTTTCAAAAATTATTTAAAAAAAAACGTGATATAACTCAAATTAAATGAACCTATATAAAGACAAGTATTATTAATTATATTACATACTTATATTTATTCTTCCATTCAAATTACTTAAATATTAAACAACGTTCTATCAAACCATCTAACTTCGATGAAATTATCTTAATTACTTATTTTTGAAAAACCTTACAGAAAAAAATTTAAAACTCTATTCAAACCCCCAATTTTTAAAATTCTCCTTTTATTTCAAAGTGCACCATAAACAAACATAGGCAGAACAAAAATTTAAAACCTTAGATATCCATCGTTTACAATAGTCAAGCAATGGATGTTTAAAAGGCTTACCGGTATATAAAAAATACTAACATGCTAAGTGTAGCATTACATTCACTAAATTAAACAGTTGAAAATATTTCAAAAGAACCTTATGTAATGGAGATTGATTACCACTACCACAAAATAAAATAGTTTAGGCATGTCCATTGGTGACCAAACATTTGCAAGCTAAGATACAAAATATAAATATGGGCCAAAATCATATTTAGCACCACTGTTTAATATCTGCTCTAATCTTTTATTAACTTCAAATGGGGAAACAATCATGGCCTTTAATGGGAAAAAATGGCCTAACCAGAATTTCTATCACCCCCAAAACCAGACTCCAGAAATCCAGTTTTGCTCAGATGACTGACATCACCCCACACTTTTAAGGTCCATTTGTCCTCACCATACAGGTGAAAAACACTGACACATGTATTGAGTACCTTCCCAGGCCTTCCGTTTGGACATGCCCACTTGTAAAGAGCTCTGATGAATCCTCCATGAGTGACAACGATTACCCGCTCCCCTGCAATTATTAACAAGGCTAAAATCAGCTAAATGTAGCTGTCAGTGGACTTTGAAATGGGAAACAATATCTACAAAAAAACATGTTATGTTGACGTATCTAAATGAGATTAATGCATCTCAAACCAATCTAGCTAGGTTGGGTGGGAACTGGAAAACAGGGTGTAATGTATTGAGATTATTGCACGAACTAAAATGATTTCATATCAAACCAATTATTAATTACGAAAAACATATTTCCATGCTATGTCAGCACCTGCTGGTAGCTTACCTTTATGCTTTGAGCCAATTCTAAGCAATGCTGATGTGCTGCGATCAAAAAGTTGAACAAGACTTTCTCCACCACCCTGCACAATTGTATATGGATCAATTTTATGTATATGCAGAATTTAAGGCATTCAGTATATTCATAAAGTGTCTGTTTGCATCAGGAGTCAAGCGGAGTTTGACTACTGGAGAAAATTTTTGCTTTAGTAAAGATTGACTTGGAAAGTGTTATTCTGCCTTAGGAAGTGAGAAAACTCCGTTAAGCAAAGAAAACAAACAGCCAAAGTTATAAACTGAACGACAAACATCAAGTCATAAGAAGCTGTTATGTACATCCATGTTTGTATCCACATTTCTGAGTTGAGCAGCAGGTATTTGCCCATGCTTGATAACTAATTAATTTAGAGAAGAAATAATAGCTTATTTTTCAAAAGCTTTCTTGGAGAGTTTATAAAAATAAGCTATTATTTCTTCAAAATAAGCTGAACCAGAAACACACACATATACAATTTACTTACAATTTCATTTCTTCTTTAGTCATAATTGAGGTCATGACACAATCAGAAGCACTTTTGTAATGAAAGGCAATACCAAAATACAAGCAAGACTACTTGGCAAACATTTACTTTATGATTTGAGATAAAGTAGACAGCTAGAACATAGATAAACAAGCAAGTCATAAATCTAAATATAATGCAAACATCCCAAGATTTGTTAGCTAATCTATCTGTTTGCTCCGCGCCTGTCTAGAGCATTTAAAATGGATGATAATCTAACAATTTTTTAAGCAACCGTAGTTCATGATCTCTAATCAAGTGTCTCTCATTCTTATTATACTTTGCCACATGGTATGGCATCTTTCGGCTGTGTGTTCAAGTTCCATACGCAGCCAAATATATGCAATTTCAAAGAACCATCAGTTATATACTCATCTTCCAAATTCTAAGCACATGACCAACTGAACTTGAGGAATTTACTAGCTAGCCTTCTGCAAATTTACTCTCTCTACATATATACTCTATAATAAGGAATTTCATGCATACAAGATGGTTTCTGTGAAACTTACAGGTATTTCTTCATCTTCGTTCTTAGACACAAAAGCCTTGTAAGCTATGGGATTAGTTTTTGCTATTTCATGAAAAACATGGCCTTGAAGATCCCCTAGGTGTCTTTCCCGTAGGTCAGAATCCTTGACAACCTAAAATTTCAACCAAAGGAAAATATTGTTAGAATTTAGGAAAAAGAATAGGTGAGCACAAGTATGAAATATGAGTAGAATTAAGAAACTGATTACACTGGAACCAGTAGAATAGAAGAAAAAGAAATGAATTTTAGTCAAGAATCCAATTATTCAGAAATTTCATTCTCTTTTCCTTCTTTCCTATCTAGGATTTAACTCTTCTGATGTTAGAAAATGCGTAAAGTGAAAAATTAAGGGCTTGATTTAAACTAAAGTACAACATAAATTTGATCCACTTTAAATCAGGGGTGAACATGCCCTTACTTTCTCACTTTAGAGAAGTCAAATCCCTTTATCTCAACCCAAAAATGTCAATTCTATCTAAGGAAAAAGAATAAATCATCTCTTTGCACTTCATAGTTACTAAGAAACAGCAAGATCACTTCAAGCACAGTTCTTAGAATTTTGGTTAGAGCTTTTACATAACCGCACAAAATCAGTTTATAAGACAAAAACTATTCAAGCCTTATAAACACTACTCATGTGGGATCTCAACCCACTAAGAGTTGATGATCTTAGTGGTTCCACTCATTGATGCTTCACTCAGACTTTAGTTAGTTCCCTTTTGTAAGTAGCCCTTTTTGAGACACTACGGCCTAGGGCTGACTGGCACTAAGTCATTTTTTCAACAATAGTCAATCCCTAGTCCAGTTACTGATAAAAGGCAAAGATGTTTGAAAGCCTATAAACCAAAAAAGCCATTGACTTCAAGCATGATAAAATGGAAATCATTGTTATGCTTATAATAGGTTACAATTGAATAAATAATATGCAACATGAAGAAGGCTTTAAGCTCAAACCTCTAGCCCTCCACACCTGGATGCAATTATCTGTGCTGTTTCAAAAGCTCGTAGCAAGTCAGAGGAATATATAACAGAGGCCTTAGATTCCCTGGATAGTCTATCACCCACCTCAATTTTAAAAATTACAGGAATTAGGGTCACAGAGACATGAATAAGAAAAATGTAATGTAAGACTCCAGTCTTGGTTTTGTATGTAGAAACGAAAGAATGTAAAAGCACAACTTACTACAGCAGCTTGCTCTCTTCCATTTTCATTTAATTCAACATCCAGGTGTCCCTGTTTACATATGACTGAAATTTGAATATACCAAGGCCAGAAAATTCCAAAAGGAACCAATATATAAGAAATAATGCAGAAGAAAAGATATATAATTAAATATAAATACATTGATGATAGATATGTATATAAAAAAAGATACAAGAACTTTTTGTGAAAAAACACCGATATACCAGCTTTTCAATTATCTACCATAGTAAGCCCCTATTTGAGAATCTTAATCGTGCAAACTAAGCCTATAAGGAGCCTTAAAGCAAAGTGATGGAAATTACAGGGAAGAAAATATGACAAATTAGATTACAGCCAAAGATATATCTTTTATTCTACCGCAGTAATTAAAGTACAGGTAAAACCCCATTTCAATTTCACCAGTGTTTTTAGAGATGGAACATCGTCTTTTTATCATACAGGTTATATTCAAGTCCACCCCAACCCAAATAGTCCTCAGAAAATACAGATGGTATCTAATGAATATACTAAATTGCCTTAGTGTAATGTAAAAACCGCCATAGTGGTTGGAATTTAATAAATATTCAACAAATTATATTAATTATTTAGAGGATAAGATACTTAAATCAGGTGGTCACTTAACATCACCAAAATTCATAGTGAAGTGAGGAACACTTACAGCAGTTCATGAAGGAAGAACACTCCACATTTTATTTAATTTTTATAACACAACGAAGTTATCAGACTTTTATCCCAATTTTACTTCACCTAAAAAAACATGAATTATATTTTCCATTAATTCTTTCATACCAAAAGTAGAAGCGGAAAATTGAGTCATGACACGGAAATGCCACTTTCCTTTGTAAAGTATTTGTTTGGAAAACCTAAATCTTTGTATTTGTGTTGTAAGTAAAAAATGCAATATTCAATGAAATTATGAAACCCATTTGCTAAGAGAGAAAAAAACACCTGGATTTTTGCAGTAGCATTCCAAGCTGTTTCGCCATGACGCACCACAACAATTTCCGCATAATCAGGATGGGGGCTGTTTGTTACCAATTAGTTTGAGAATGAAGGGTTATGGAAAACTGAATTAGAAAATAGGGAGATTCATTTAAATCGAGAAATCTTGATGTAAATAAGTGATTTCGTGTTTTCAAAATCATAAGTATGTAAGATGAAGAGCCAGAGAAGAAAAGGGGAACCTGGAATGGGAATCGTTATTGATGGAAGAAAACTCGGCCATGGTATCTGAGTGTGAGTGAGTGAGTCAGAGTCAAGCAGTGAAACTGCGTAGTTTCACTAAGTTCGGAGAATGAGAACGTAAATCTTGTTTCTGCTCATGTAACCATTCTTCCTCCTTGTCAAAGTCTTGGCCACAATAATAACCCAAAAGTTGACTATTACTATAAAAAGTTGTGACGTGTGTTTTCACCCATGTTTTTAAACTTGAATTTTTTATTCAATTTACTAATAACTTGACATTAAATTAGAATCAAATCAATATTAATAAAAATATTTTAACAATTAAAAATATATAAAATAATTCTAAAAGGATATAACATTACAATTTTATAATGTTAAAAATTAAAACAAAAAATAAATATAGATTTTTAATATTTAAAATATATATAATTTAAATTATATACGTATATTAAAATTAAACTTTTTATAATACATCAATATTTATTAATTATAACAAGTTTATATGTAGAAAAAAAAATTAGATAATTTTTATTTTTAAAAAAATAAGAGTTAAAATTATAAATTTATTAATTTTTTTTATTGAACCTAAATTTTTTTACTGATTTTACCAGTTTATTATCAATTATGAATATAGTTAGTTTTCTAGCACAACTCAATTGGATAGCAAACTAATTTTTAATTGAAATGACCAATCCAATTCCATAACCATATTTTTAATATTTATATTTTTGTATAAAGATACAAGATTTATTCTCCTATTTGATATTGAAATTATTGTAACTGGGACTTTATTTTAAAATATTAGAAAAAGATTAAGGATATAATAGAGACTCTACATATCTCTTTATTACACCAAAAAGAAATTTCGTCAATGTAAAGATTAACCTACTCAAATATTTTTAAATGTAATTTTTTTTATATTTAGAAAATCTTTCATGTGATATTATTTTTAACTTATTTATTTATTCTCATTTAGTTTGAGAACTTAATCATTTAATTATCATTTTAATAACTAAAATTAATAATTTATTATTACTATTTTAGTTTTTCAAAATTTTAATTAAATCCCATCATAATTCTATTATATAATAAGTAACTAAAATATGGATACTAAAATGAAATAAATGGTTGATCAAAGCTGCATAGTACTAAGATATAAAAACATATATAACACCAAATCGATAAATACAACAGAGTTTATTTATATCTGGTTTTCTAAACATGTTGTGTATCAATTGAGATATTTTGGTAAAACCAAAAAAAGGAATACAAAATGTAACCAACTTGGAACATGATAGGTTCCAACACCATTTGTAGTAACAGTGCATAACTTTCTCTGGATCTTTATTAATTTTGGATGGGAAACAACTTTTTTCATAACCTAAGCAGAAGTTGAGACAGACCCTCAGAAGCAGAGTGGTGGAATCAATTGTGGGTGAGATGGCTAACATCACCCCACATTTTTAAAGTCCAATTATCCTCACCATACAAGTGAAAAACAGCCACTGATGCATTGTCTATTTTCCCTGCATAGCTTCCTTTTGCATTGGCCCACTTGTACAGTGTTTCAATGGATGCTCCATGAGTGACAACAACAACTCGTTCCCCTGCAATTTAATACAGATAAATCAGCATACTTTACATTTAAGTGGAGGAAGGAACCTCCTTTATCTTCAGGGCCTAAGTTCAGAGACTTGGGGAAAGGAATCTAAAAAAAATTAAGAATAAGTTACTTTCATTTAAAGTAAATAAATTCTATCAAAACTTTATGAGATAATCCATATATTCTTCCCCAAAAGGCATCTAAAAAAGTTTTGCTGTTTTAAAACAATGTGGACAATACTAAAAGGATCTTTGGTCAAATAAATAAAGAACCGCAGTAGTCTTATATACCTTTATGTTTTCTCCCAATTCTCAGCAATGCAGATTTGCAGCGTTCAAACAGTTGAATAAAACTTTCTCCACCACCCTGCATAAGTATATGCATATGCAAAATTTAAGACATTCATTATGAAGCATGTACATAATCTGAATTTCAACACCACTCTGCATAATCCAATAAAGCATTCATATTTCTAAAGTAGATTTCTGCAGTACTTACAGGGAGTTGTTGGTGCTCATCCTTAGACACCAAAGCCTCATAAGCTATGGGATTAGTCTTTGATAATTCACGATAAGGAAGACCTTGAATGTCCCCCATGTGTCTTTCCCGTAGGTCCAAATCCTTCACAACCTATACTTTCAATCGAAGTTAGATAATATTAGAATTGGTTCTTATTTGTTATACAAACAATATAAGAATTTGAGTTAGATAAAAAAAAGTATTAAATCATTATATAAACTTATTCAAAATTTATCTTAAGAAATAAGTATAGTTCATTTTAACTAGTTTCAAGATTAACAACTAAGATTTTAATTGTTTTGAATTTAGAGACTATTAGTTCCATCACTATAAACAATTGTTCTTCCAATAAAACATTAATCCTATTCAAATAATGATTAGGCTATTATCAGTGTGACAACAGAATCAATGAAATGTAACATTTGAAGGAGTTGAGTGTGTTAAAACCTCAAGTCCTCCACATTTGTCTGCAATTATCTGTGCTGTTTCAAAAGCCCGTTGGAGGTCAGAAGAATATATAGCAGAGATGTTTGATTCGTTGGATAGTCTATTTGCCACCTACATGATAAAATTTACAGGAATTAAACCTTCTCCTATTCGATTGTTTGAATATCTAAAAAAGTTTAATCAAGAAAATTTTGATAGATAAAAGATAAATCACAATTATATAAATGAATATAAATTTATTTTTTATAGAAAATTTTAAAATATTTATATGTTTTTCTTATTTATATATTATTTAATTTTTTTAATTTTATTTAATGTGAAATTCTATGGTTAACTTTACCAAGTCATAAAAGAAGAAAGAAAGTAGAAAATTCAATATGCACAACTTACTGCAACTGCTTGTTTTCTTCCAGTTTCATTTAATTCAATATCCACTTGTCCCTGTATTCATACATATGAGTATCAGTGAGTGCAAAATTTTGGATATGGATAACCCATTTCTTACTCTTTCCTACTCTTCTTTCTTATTGGCTAATAAAATATAGATAATATATTAAAATATTTTACACACTTAAAATTATAATAAAACTAAAATACATTCCTCATTATCTAAATAAAAATTAAAACACAATCCATTCACCTTCATTATTTATTTCTATTTTTTTTTCTTTATTCATATATATAGAATAAATTGTATCCAACTTTTACTCCCAATATTATTATAATTTTGAGAAAAAAAATCTTAGATTTATACAACATATTTTATATATATTATTTTAAAAAAAAAAAATACTTCTTTTATTGTTCTTAAAAAAGAAAAAATATAAACATAAAAAAAAAAGACATATATAGAAAAAATTAGAGAGATGAAAATTTGAAAATTTAACATAGATAAGAAAACTTTAAAGAACAAAAGTCGATGTTTTGAGAGGGGAGGACCATGAACTTTGTCACCAAAAATTTAGTGTAAATTGCTGTGAAAAATTAGTAGTTAAGGATGAATTAGTACAAGTCATCTCAACTAATTATATCTTAACTGTAAAAATCATAAACAAATGATAGTTTTAGAATGGAGGAAGTATCTATTTAGCAACTACCATACAAAATAAGAATTTTTTTAGTCTCGTAACATTATTTTATTATTAAAATTGAAATACAATCAAATCATTTTATATTTATATTCTTTAAAAAATAAATAAATCGATACAAGAAAAAAAAAATTAATAGGGGTATTTTAATAAGTTTGCGAAAATTAATTTATCATGAGATTTAATATAATTTATTATTTTCTTTAATATTAAATATAAATAAAATGAGATATAGACATCGTGTACGATTATTACAGTTAGAAATATCGTGAATTAGTTTGTCTCACCACGAGTTTGAGTAGAGTTTATTGAAAAAAATAAAATCAAATATTTTCATAATGAATTAAAACGAATCTAACTCATTTAATCCTAGATTAAATGGGTAAGAAGCGGTTGACATTTTTTTTTAATTTTTAATAATTTAACTTATTTTATCTCCATATAACTCTAAATATAAAAAGATAGATATTTTAATAAGCTAATCCAATTAATTCACTAACTTTAATAATTAAAAAATAAATAAATAAATAATACTTGTATTAAGTGAACTAACCCACCAATTATGATAAATTGAATCGGATTATAAAATTTTTGACTCAATGGATTAAACTAACTCATTTTAACTCCGTACATAATAAATTAAACATATAAATTATGTTGACTTAGACAATTGATGAAATAGAAGAAAAAATATTTATTTTTTTCTTTATCATAAAAGTAAACTATTTTATTGTGATTTTTAAGTAGTTTTAGAATATATTTTTTAATTAAAATCAAAATTTTATCATAATAGTCTATGTTGAATTTAATATTTTTTTATTATAAACATTATTATTAAAGTAAAATCCTAATTATGACTAGAGAAATTGACCAAAATTTTTAAAGAATTGTGTTTTAAGTTTTGTTATTAAATTCTTTTAAAATATATATGGAGAGATCCTAATTTTTATATAAAAAATATAACTTTTTAGTTATTAATTTTATATATTAAATTTAAATCTCTTAACTTTTAAGAGTAAAGATTTCTATCTATATAATTCTTCTCAACGTCTGGACTTACAATAATCTAGTATCTCATATTTTCTTTTATTTTATATTCTTGAGTACTATTTATTAAAATTTGCCAATCCTAATTTATCTAATTGTAATTTGTAATAATAATTTTTATATTTACAAAATGTATAGTTGACCAATATAAATCTAAATACATTATATACAATCAGTAGTAGTGGATTGACTCGATTTATTTAAAAAATGTTGCTCAATTTTAAATAAAATATTTTATATAGCTTTTCACTCCTTTCTTCAACTCTCGTGTGATTTCTCGTTGATTCCAAACTGGAGTAACAGGTAAGGGTTAAGTTTTTTCTTATTGATGTCTCAAATATAATAATAATAATAAAAAAAAATGATGAAAGGTCAACTATTCATATTTGTCAGTAAATGATTCAATCAAAACAAGTTGATGATGTAAAGTACCTGAACTCTTCCCTCAGAATTCCATGCTGTTTTGCCATGACGCACCACAAAAATCTCAGCACAATCTGAATCTGGGTAGCTATAACCAACACCAACATCTTACCACTTAGTTTGACCAAGCAAATATCGAATTCGAAACAGCCCAAATAAACTTCCAATAATTATCTTCAAACAAGTTCATTCAATTCTACAAAATTTCTCTAGACATAATTAAATTCATGATTTGATTTTCATCCTTCATTTTCAGTTTTCAAACCCACATACATGCACAATCATAATAAGCACGATATATGGTAATATATGAACACCACAAATGAAATTTGAGGAAAGGAACCTGAGAAGGGAAACGGTGGTGGAAGACTCGGTCATTCTGAGTGAAGAAGCGACTAAGAATTTGAAGCACAAATATTAAGAAGAAGAAAGAGGAAAAAGAATGAGGTATATGATATATCTATATATATATATATATATATATATATACCCGAACGTGAATGTGGTTGTTTTGTTTATATTTTATTTTCCTCGTTACTTCGCTTGTGTTTTAATCGTTGCTTCGCTTTTCCCCATAATATACATTTTTTGGGTTGACGCTTCACTGTAGATTATAACAACTATTGTCAGGGAGTGGAGGACGTTGTTTCGATATATTTTCATTTTTCAGTACATCGTTGCTTCGTTTCTGTTGTTGCTCTCTATAATATACTATACATTTTCGGTTGAATCTCACTATTCACTATAAATGTAACAACGACTATTAGTTAGTTGGTACTGATTGGATAGAAAATTTCATTATTTCTTACAGCTGTGTCAAACTTTGCGGCACCAATGTCAATGACAGTGTAAATTTCATTCAAAAGCCACAATCATTGAAGGGTTCTTTGATTTATTATCCTACTCTCAAGAAACCACCTGATGCATGTCATTAGATGTAAGCTCAGACCCATATACTTATATTTCTTTCTATCTCCTCAAGCTCTCATTGACTTAAACATCAAAGATTTTACAAATGATACAAATTACCGACTACGGTTACTATAAACACACATTCATGTTCTTTTCCATTCATTTTCATCAAATTTTCCTTTTTTCTCTCTCCCACAATTTTTATAAAATCTATCCAACGGAACATTGAAACTGTCATCATTAATTATTATCACAAGAGATGAAGTGTGTAGAAAAGCTCATAGGACCACCAAGCTCAAATAATAAAACCATCATTAATTACTATCCTTCTTCTCAGTATTTTTTACTTCAACAGTTAAGGATAGTAAATGTCCCAGCACTGCCCATCTTCTAACAGCGTATAACAAAAGAAACAGCATAAGATGAATATTATTAGTCCAATCCAACACAGTAATGAATACGCTTAGACAATTCTACAACAACTACTTTTGAAAGCTTAGACTATTCCCAAGATAGGAAAATCAAGTTTCCTGAGCTTTCTTACTAACATAAGAAGCATTTAAAAACAGTCCCTATACATATTTTTCGAAATAGTTTCTATCATTTTTAGGCGCCTAACATTAGTTTGTTACTTTAATGAAACATTAGCATTATATAATAAGTTAGTTTCATGAGTGTTCACATAAATCTTATATAACATGTTAACATGAAATTTCGTAAGGCACATTAGCATTTAAAATAAATCTAACAACAAGAAGGGACTTCACAAATTGACATTACAGAAATTACATTGAGGAAAGAAAATTATAAAGACTAAAAACAAAAAGAATATATTTTCGCAGGGGATGGGGGGGATCGATTCCCAAGTTTCTAACAATGAGATCCGAAACTCATTGTCAAGTTTAAGCAGAAACCTCTGTTCATGACCTTCTAACAACATTCATTCCATCCTTTCATCCCGAAAACTACCGTCATCTGCTTCACCATAAGTGAACCTAGCATCGAATGTTGTACTGTACCAGATCCAAAACTAGTTTTTGCTACAGTTACATAAATAATTATCTCAAAGCTTCCCTGTTTCAAAACCAAATTAGCCATGGTAAATTACTTCTTTCGCTTGTGATTTGGATGCACATCCACCAAACCACGTAAGTGTTTGAAACTTATTAATACTTTAAGGAGAATGTTTTATTCAAGATATTTTTTCAGTTTTACATTAAAAGTGTATAATATTTATAAAAAAAAGTAAAACATTAAATATATAAAAATACTATTACGCAACGTGACTGCTACAACCGTCCTGAGTGTAAATTGCTGAGCTAAGACGACGCTCGCACGCTGGCCTCATTCGCACAGTATCATATAAAATCAAGTTAATACAAACAAACAAGACAACGGAACCGTTATAAACAATATGTTTCATAGGTATCTCACAAGAACATGCAACGTACCGACAATGGTCTTAGGAAATATCAAATTATGACAGTGCGGTTTCAACAGATAATTGTCGAAGTATTATATTTTAGCCACTCACCACATCTAATAAAAAGAATCATACCAAAGGTTTGGTTCTAACTTAAATGGATAACCAAAAAGGACTGAACATTATGCTTATCAAAGGCTTCATCAATTCAGACGAGGGAACATCAGAGAGAGTCATGTACAAAGAACCAGAAGCGGAAGGAAACGACAGAATTATTCTGGAGAATGCAAGAGCAGAACTAGCCAAGGCAAAGGAAGAGCTCAATAGAGCTAAGGAGAGTTCCATGCAATCCTGGCTTGACTCCGAGCCTCTCATAGATGAACTTGAAAAGCAGAAAGCCAATCTTACTGATGCTCAACAAAGTGAAAATGCATCAAAAACTACAACTGAGAAGCTGGAATCCCAGCTAGAGACCATCCACAAGAGCATCAAATCCAAAAGAGAGGATCAACTCAAGATAGAATTGATGATCCAAGAAATCAATCAAACATTGGATCACACGCGTAACGACATGGAAAGGATCAAACTTGAGAGAAACAAAGAAAAGCAAACACTAGCAAAACTGAGGCAAACCCTGCATCTAAGGAAGCAGACAGTTCAAACTTTGCAGCTCACTCTTCATGCTGTACTACTGGAGTCAGATGCTGTGGAAGAATCTTCTGCCAAAATTCTTCAACAGACCAAGCTTCCAGAAAATCACAGTGATGTTGCCCAGCTTACTAATGAAAACTACTATGCCCTAACAAGAAGAGCCAAAGAAAAGATTTCACATGCAAATTCACGTGTTTCTGTTTCCATGGAGCAGAAACTTGCAGCTGAGGCTACACGTGATTTAGTGTTATCAAGATTGAACAAGATTTATTCCAGTAGATCATGGAGTATGAACAAAAGGAACATAATGGGGGAACGGTACAAAGAAAGGAATGTAGGCCAAGACGCAATTGTTGAAGAGGAAGTGACAACAAATGTTTCACTCAAATCCTCTGCTGAAGAATCATTACCCAAGTCCAAAGGGGTAAAACTACAACAGTCCAGAAAATCAGTAAGTAATAATGCGAAAATAATAAAGAAAAAATCATCCATTTTGTATAAAATGAGAAAATGTCTCTATGGAAGTTAAAGAAATCAGGTGGATGATTCCACATTTTCTTAAATGAATCAATAAATCAACAATCATGTTACAGAGAAAGAAGCAAAGTTTAACTTTTTATAAAATTGATATTCAAATCTGTTAAAAGGGAGTTTTACTGATTTGTTTTGTCTTGGTATTAACACGCTGCCAAAAATGTTTCTGGTTTGATCATATATACCATTGGAGGATAAAAGCAAAGAAAATCAGGGCAAGTAGGGAAGTCATTATGAGATGTCACAATCTGCCTATCTCTTTCACAAAAAAAATCACCGGTTTGCGGTTGATGATCAAAGAGTTTGACAGAAAGAGAAGAAGTATGACGATATGGATAGCTCTGTCACAACTTCACAATCTAGAAAACATAAATTTGAAAACATACACTATATGTGATGTTTTTATAGACTACTGACAAGAAAAATCAGAAATTGTTGGCAGCTTAATTGACATCCCCCCACAAATATCTGATTCTTTTCAGCCGCATGCACCATTACTTCAAGAACTCTATTTGAACATTTTAGAATAAGCCTTTTTCTCTTTATCACGTCTATCGGCAACCTGTATCCGAAAAAAGCAATCAGAATAAATTCCATACGTCACAATGAAATAAATGGCATGTAAGACGATAGAAGAAAACAAGAGGTGAAATGACTGACCTTCCTCCTGGCAGTGGCATACTCCTTTTTAATCCCTCCTGAAAAACAGAAGTAAGTGGATTAAGCTTTATTAAAAATACCATAGGTTAAGTTCACAACACCAGTAAACTTTAAAATCAAAGAGTCATGGTTTAATGATTAATAAGATCTCTATATCTACTTCTGTTTCATATACAACATCGTAAATCATAATTTTTTAAAAGAAAACATTAATTTCATTCTAACCAATGTTGTTTCTTTCCTTTATAGAGATTTCAGAATTCCGCAAGTCATGGCAGAAAACATGTGATTTAGAGGATTTATTTGCCCAAACAGGATGATTTTAAAATACTGAAAACTGAAAGGTATATGACGAACATGATGAAATGGAAAGAGTAATTCACTAGACAACTACTTCAACCCTGGTATGAATAAAGTAATGTCCTGAATGAGAAAAATCTTCTCAGTCCAAAAATGTTCATCAAGAACCCAAGATGTTCATTCCTCAACAAAACCTTCCTCCAATCAGTAAAAGAAATCCATTGATTTCAGATAACCAATTTCTATAAAGCATGCATGACATAAGCTCAGGAATGAAATAAAAACTCATCGAATTTAAATAGACAACTACCGTCATTAGGCTCCAACTCTAATGCTTTCTTGAAGCTTTCAACAGCAGCATCCAGGTCATTGAGTAACATATATGCCTGAGATTAAACAAACAAACATGAACAACAAATTACGAGATATGAAACATGACACAATGGTTCAGTTTGCAAAGTATATGAATTATTTATCCCCTATGTTATAGTGAAAGGTATAACAATTAACATAAGCAGACAGAACAAGAACGTGAACATAGTCCAGACACCTAAAGGCATGGATCTAATCCAATTAGCATAAATCAAAATAGAATTACAAGAAATGGGAAGCACAATCTTAAACTCAAAAACAAAACGAAAACTTAAAACGGTCTACATAGCACACAATTCACTAGCCAGTATCAAGCACTCCCATCATCAGCCTATTATCTTCATTGGAAAATGTCAACTAACCTGGCCTTTGCGAAACAGAGCTTTTGCATTATCTCCATCGTGCATTGCAAAGTCTGAATCGAGTAACGCTCCTTGAAGATCGCCCAATTTCAATTTACAAGCCTAAAAATTAAAACAACAGGAGTCGGATCATCAGTTTAAGGTACCATATCAAAGAAAATAAGATGACTGCAGAATATGACTTCGTGACATTTTATAACAGCCATACATTGGGATAACAATTAAAATACATTTTCATGGTTATATCTATTTTCTCCATTCTCAAATCCCCCACCTTGAAAACCTGAGAGTAAGTTTTCATTTAAAACACATACACACCCTAATAAAATAAGCATTCACAAGAAAGTTGCCTGCTCCTCAAGTTAATAATTCACGACTCAGCTTGTTCTAATAGAATATACATTATTAATCATTAATGATTCCCTAGGACTATAAGCAAACAAATGCTAGAGATATAAAATCAATAGGTCTCTAGCTAAACTATCTTAAGCTTTTTACTGAGCTGGTCCTTCACATCAAACAATAATTTTTAACATTAGTAACTGATGGCGTAAGTATTGATTACTTACAGAGCTATTGGTAAAGATTTGAGATTTCGTCTTCCTTAATGCGGCACTGTTCTCTGCAAAGCCAATTAAAAAAAAATAAAAAAATGAAGTCAAGAGATAGTAAAGAAGAATCAGAGAAGTACCAAGATAGTTCAATGCAAGAGCTAAAAAGTAAAGAGACTGACCTTGGTCAATGTCGTCCTTCTCCCAACACACGTCCAAATAGCGCAAAGCTTTGCGATACTTTCTCAGAGCCATCTTATAATCTTGCTTCTGTTTGGTGAGAAACAAAAGCAAATACAAGTAAAACATTAGCTACCCGTTTTAGTATAATTTTTTTTTACTGTCATCCAGTTAGAAATCATAATAGGTGAGATTTTCAAGATAATTAATTATAGAAAATGTCAACAAATTTGGCATACATGTAAATTTGTGATCAGATGATAATATATTATTTTGTTCTTCACCAAAGAGTATCCGCAGAGTCTCTTGGGAATCCAAATGCATAGATTTTTTTACTCAAAAAGTTATATAATAGCATATATGACAACAATTACAAGCAAAATAAACAAAAGCTCCAACCTTGAACTGCTCATTCCCCAGAGCCTTGATAGAGTCTACAGAACTCATCCACCAAGAAAGTTCATCAGGTTTGACATCAAGATCAGCAGGCCAATCGGGATAAGTGTCACCATCCTTAAAGAAGTTAACAACTCCATCATCTTGCCCTTCAGGAATTTCTCCACAATCCACGATCACAACATCCTGAGTGGGCCGGTCGTTTTCGCCAGTGACAACGTGTTCGGCGGAGCGAACCACGCCCATTCCTTTAACAACTCTTCCAAAAACTACGTGTTTACCATCCAAGTGAGGAGTGCGTGTGGTGGTTATAAAGAACTGAGAGCTGTTAGTGTTAGGTCCCGCATTGGCCATGGAAAGCATCCCCTTTCTTTCATGCTTCAGCTCCAAGTTCTCGTCTTCGAACTTCAGGCCATAGATGGATTCCCCTCCGGTGCCATCGCCGGCAGAGATGTCGCCACCTTGGATCATGAACCCTTTGATGACACGGTGGAAACGTACGCCCTGAATTAACAGTAGCAGAAGAAGAACAACCTTTCAGAATTGTAATAATGAGAGAGAAAAAGAAGACTAAGAAGAAAAGAAATGACCTTATAGTGGAGGGGGACTTTGGTGTTGGTAGCAATGCCTCTTTCGCCTGTGCAGAGGGCTCTAAAATTCTCGGCGGTTTTGGGCACCACATCGTGGAAGAGTTCAATGACGATTCTACCCTCTAACTCTCCTCCGATGCTAACATCCAAGAAACATTTAGGGTTCACCATTTTCGGAAAGTGGAGAATGATTGAGGTGAAAAGAAGTGAAATAAAAGAATGGGAAGAGGAAGATGAAGCAGTAGATGAGTTGAGTGCAAAACCCTAATCCCGCTTTTTAATTTCAAACTCCTTTGTTTTCGTGCCGGGAGCGACAAAACCTATACGGTTAGACAGTTACACGTGTCAATGATCGCGCCTTTTCTTTTTCCCTGTCTTTAGAAAAACAAATACTTTAAATTTATATTATTATTTTAATAATTTACTTATTTAAATTAGTTATGTCGTATATAAATGTTATGCTCAATTTGGTGTAATTGAAATGCACAAAAATGTAGAGTTATATATAAGAAGACATGTTATGAAATTTTAAAAAACATTTCTAACTTGCATCTTCATATTTTCTTAGAAATAAAATGTAAAAATAACATGTAAGCTCATTACCAAAATAGACAATTATCTTTGTTCATGGTTAATTATCATTAATATTAATTTTTATGATCTTTATTCACTTCTTATATTACAATAATAAAATAAATATTATTATTAATAGTATTTTCAAATAAAATATGTACTTTTTTTTTTAAAGAATTTTTCAGTTTCTTATTATTTTATCCAAAAGAAATTATATAAATACTTTAAAAAAAAGTATGTTTTGTTTTTATGCGAAAATTAATTTTCTATATTTTGTTTGAATTTGTATAAAAAACATAGTTGAAATGGACCTAAAATGCAATTACTCATCCTTCTTTTATGTTTGTGATATGCTTTTATGCAAGACAAAGAAGAAACATATAATTTGTAATAGGTTTCTGGTGAGAAAGACAAGTAATGAATTGAATAACAATAAAATAAAATGATAATAATTTTTAAAGGCACGCTTAAAAAAACCTATGTTTATATTTATTTATTATTTTCAGAATAATTTAGTTACTTTTTATCAATTTTAAATTTATTTTTTATTTAATTTTTAATTTATAAACATATTTATTTTATATAAAAATATAAAAAAAATTCATATCAAGATAATTTATTACAACATTAATATATATATATATATAAATAGAAATGGTTTATTAATTAAATTGGAAGATAGTTATTATTATATTATATGAGTAAAGTATAACAAAGACTTTTAATTAAAGAATGTTTAAATTAAATTTTGTAAATTTATTTAATAAATTTTAAAGGAATTTTTTTAATAATTTTAAAATAAATACATAATTAGAAGGTGTATAGAAATATTACGTCTTTGAATTATAAAATAAATTAATATTTTAAAAACAAGATTTTGATTTATTTATTTTTTATTATATAACCTAGTTTTGGTGGCGAATACATTTGTTACTGTCAGAACTGCAGTGATCAGCATAGTTGTTGGAGACAAAGTCTGATTGATTGATTTGGAATAGACTCATCTTCAATGAAATTCATTGAATGCAATGATTTAACCTATAGAATAATGAAAAAGTGAAGAAGTAAAAAATATTATAATAATAAAAATAATTGAAAAATAAATTTATTTAAAAAATGAGTTTTTTATTCTTTATTATAAATTGTAATTTTCATGTTTATAAGAAAAACAATCTATGATGTTTCTTTTTTTCAAAAAATACATAAAAAAAAGAATAATAGTTAATTTTTTTATATTAAAATTAGTTTAAACTTTTTATATAATTATTATAAAAAAATTTCATTCATTTATAACAAATATATAAACTTTAATAATTTTATTTTAAAGTAGAATTAAAAAATAAATAATTTAAATTATTCAAAAAAATTATGTATCAATTCGTGGTTAATCTATCATGTATAATTTTTTATTACCTTTTTAATTGTTGTTGTATAATGATTTCCATCACACTCTAACCACAATCACATATTAGTCTTCATCGTACTCTAATCACTATAACTTCTACTTCTTTGATCTAATTCTCCTTCTTTGTTATTGTTCTCTCTCACAATTTTCAAATAAGTGGATATCTCCATTGTGTTGTTGAATTATTTATAATAATTGTGTTTTAAGTTTTGTGGGTCATGTTCAATAGAGAATGGTGGTTTAGTTCATGAAGGTGTTGGTTTAGTTTTCTTAGATTTTGTTGATTGTATTTCAATGAGTGAGGTTTGATTGTCTTTAAATGATGATGATAGAGTTTGATGGTTGGTGGTTGGACATATTTAATGTTTAGTAGGAATAAAGGTGAGAGATATATGAAAAACTTTGAGAATATTAAGTTGGAATTGTTGTAAAGTTTTCAACCATAATATTTGAAAAGTTAGTGAACTATTATGGTTTAAAAATTTTAATTTGTTTGTCTTGATTTTAATGGGCATCATAGTAACATGTGAGGTTAATGTAATGACACTTGTTTCTTACATCTTAGGTTTTCAACATGTACCCCTATATATTTAAAAAATAAAAATATTATTATCATTTATGTTATTTAAGACTTGATGAATTGAAATATTTATCTTGAAAAATTAAATTATTATCATTTTGTTAAAGTAAAAGATAATTTCTACTTTATCAACCTTCATATTATCACTTACACTCACTAAGATTTTTCTTTAAAATAAATAAAAACAAAGAAGTATTTGAGTTGGAAAAAAACACCAATAAATTTCAAAAATAAATCTTACAATTACTTCCTCCCACATAGACCTAATATTTACACAATTGAGGAGCCTTTGTAATAAACATATATTAAAAATAAAGGAATGATGTTGTTAAATTTATAAACATGTATTATTTTTAATATCAACCATCTTCTATGATCCACTCAAACTCATCAATGAGTATTTATCCTATTCTATCTCTTATAAATCAATTTTACTTATTATATCTACAACAAAATAATATAAACCCTAAATCAAGACAATCTCCAACATTATCTTTTTGGTATGTGAAATTGTTATATTGTTTGAGATTGATTATATATTTTCATTGTGCATTTGTTTCACAAGTTTAATTCTTGTTTTAAAATTTGATTTATGCCAAACTTAGTATTTTTTAAAAATATATTATATTTAATTGATTATTTAACTTGTATGAATTACTTTTTATTGAAGTTATTATATATTTAATTCTTAATTCATGAGTGAACTATAGTCTCTCATTTGAGATTTAATAGAATGATTAATGTAGTGTTAATTATTTTATTGACACTTGAATTGTAGTATGATATTATTAAGATAATTTTTATAAGTTAGATTGAAAAATATATTAGAGTAAAATATTATTAAATCTAGAGTTAAAGAATTTTTTAAATTTGTCCAACGAAATGATCCAATATGAATGAGAATTTTTATTACCCTGTGTTAGTTGTGTTAATGGGAGAGTACAAAATATAAACATAATTCAAGAGCATTTTATCTATATGGGTTCTTGAAGAATTATACCATATGAACATAACAAGTTTGGACATTTTGATAATTTTTTCAATTTCTTTCTCTTTTGTTTAACCTTAACTTTGTTTTTAATTACACTTTAATATTGTTAAGTCTGATATGTGAGAAGGAAAGTTATGATTCTTGTAGAAAGAATACGAAGACAATTTAAGTCAGCATTAACTATTAAATGGGTGTTTGAGACAAAGAAATTTATCTAGATTCATAGTGATATTGAGTTAGAGGTATGTTTCTAATTTTAGACTTTATATAAATGGTTAACTATTATTATATCATACTAATTCTTTAATTATTTGTAGGAGAAAATATTAGAAACATAAGAAATTTAAATGAAAAATGTAACCCCTCATCATCGGTCTCGGGAGAGATATGATTTATTGATCCAATGTATGTTGAAAGAGAAGATTAAATTGTGAGAGTCAAAGTTAGTCTCCACTAGTATAAGCAGAGAGGATATTTATCCATCATTTCTTCCAAAATATTATGAGAAGTAGAAGCGAGCCTGCACAAAACCATTGAGCAAATGATGTTAGAGGAAATTCATCTCATTGTTGAAATGATTATGAGTCAACATTCTTTCAATTACTATATTCTCACCTTATGATTCCTTATATTCATTTACTATGTTTTCAATTTTATTGTAGGATTACTTGGAAGAGGAATATATATATATATATGGATGTTTTATTGCTGGTGGTCGTTAAGATATACTGACAACTATTATTTGTTGGGGTTGGTACATATTATGAGATGTTAAATGAATTATTTGAAGAATAAAAACTGGTGATATATATAGTTTATTCAAATCTCAATGGATACAAAAAGTGACCAATAAAAGGGAAGAAACTCAAATATAAATATAAAATTGGATCATAAGATAAATGTTTACTTTAATACTAATTTATTCCCGTAAATAAATAATAATAAGCTTGTATTTATATTATTATCCAATTATTATATTCTAAACATATGTTATTCCACAAACATTAATAATAACTTTTAATTATTTATCGTAAAGACAATATTGTGAACGGGTTCATTAAAAAAAAAAAAAGTTAAACATGAACATAAAAATTATAATAAATGGGTATATATATGTTATATTTTAAATATATTTTTTAAGTATTTTTATAATTTTTACTCTTATATTTTTTAACAAATTCGAAATAATGTTTTTAAGATTTGCGATATAATAGATGAATACACGGGTAAAAATACCAATTCTTAATCATTAATGAATAATGATAAATATAAATTATTTTATATTTTCTAATATGATTATATATTTAATAAATATATATTTTATATTATTAATTATCTTTATAATTAATTTTAGTATAATGGACAAGTTGGTAATTATAAATGTGATTATTGTGTTATTTATTGAATATGGTTCATATATATTTATTATTTTTTTAATAATATACTGTTTTCATTATTATTTATTATTCATTTTATGTTGTTAAACCTTTAGAGAAAATAAATCTTTATTTACAAAAATAATTAAAGATGTTAAAAATAGATGGGTATAAAAAATTTTAAAAATTAAGTATAGACAGACAATTAAAATATATTATTTTATCATATTTCATTCTTATATATTTAATACGTATATTGTTGTACATATAATACTTATATATGGTTCCTTATTTGATTTTTTTAATAATATAAATGGTTTGGTGTTGTTTCCTATATATGCTTGAGACTATTTTGTAGATTACAGTTGGATTTTCTACCCAAAAACAATCCACATCAGCCTCATATTTTTCATCTCCTATTTCGAAACTCTCACATCTCTACTAAAAAAAGTTTATATTTTGATGAGAGAAGATGTATGATAAAAATCTACGCCTTAATTAATATAAAAACTAAAAATCATGAAGTATGGTGGTGACTGCTTCACAACATGGAATATACTATCACCTTTACATGAATTTCTCTTCTTTTATATTATTTAGAACATTTTTGAATACCCTCAGTTTCATTGGTTGAAATTTATTAAAAAAGCTATCAAATTGAATCATTAAATAAGATATGAGTCTCACATCACATCTTTCTCTCCTTTCTTAATAAATGTCAACAAAGAGAACCTATCCAAATCCAACAACAGACTGAGGAAGAGAGTGTGTCTAGTATTTTTTTATGATATAAACAAGAAACTCTCATATCTATATAGTTTTGTAATGCACTCACATGAGTTTGTAATATATTCTAGTTGACCATCCTGCAGTTTTTCCTTATCTCCCCTTGTTCCCCTGTAAGTACACCTATATTGCCCATTTTTTCAAGAGACACATCAAAGTCCTCGTAAAATTTCATTGGCCACTCGCTATACTGGAAGACCAAAGAAGCAGTTGTGCTATCATTCATAAGAGCCTCATCTGTTTTCAGTAGTCCTAGATTCTTCACAAGGTTTCTGTAATACATGTTATCAAAGAAGTTTGGGGTCATAGGATCCAATGGAGCCAAGTTGGCATTAGAACTTTTATTTGAACACAGTTTCTGTAACTTTTGTAGAAGTGATGCATCGAGGGTTGGATCCGGTTTTCCAGTGCCACTATAGTTGAAAAGTCTTCCGCTGAAAGTAAAGCACTGAGCAAAACCTATGGTGTGGGCTCCTGCATTCATCACATAAATATGACTGTTGTACATTTTATCTGCTGGCTAGCATGTACTTAGCAACTTTGGCCTCATTGCATATATTTGGAAATATTGTTTCAATTTTGGTTCAAATTTTGCTGTTAGAGTCATATCTTGAAAATAATGGTTTGGTACTCAGTTATTTTTATAATTTGTGAATTTTGCCTCGTTCTAGTATTCTAAGTTTTATCAGGAGAGATGAAAACTATTAAAAGTATTACAAAAATAAAATCCCTGCTTTCAAAGTATAAACTGAAGATCATTTTGACAAACATTAAGACCTAAACACATTTTACCATACATTTTATATGATGGGTAAAAGTTATATCTCTTTTTCCTATTTATAAGCTAATTATTACTATCATACACATTATTTTCATTCATTTCACTTTTACTTCCTTGTCATTTTCACCTTATTTTTCCTTTTATCACTTTATGTTCCATCTCCATCTGTTATATTTATCAATTTCTCTACTTTTTTTTTGTTCCCCTTCTTTCTTCTACTCATACGCCTAAAATATGGGGGGGTGTACTTTGATATTTTTCCTTTACAAGATATCATTGTACCATGATTTGACAGTAGCAGCATGAATGCCGAAAACCCTCCCTTAGACATCATTGTACCATGATTTGACAGTAGCAGCATGAATGCTGAAAACCCTCCCTTAGACATCATTGTACCATGTCTCCATTTAAATCGAATGATACTTCAATTAATATTTACATTTGGTCATGTTTATTTATATGTTATTTTACAATTATTAAAAATTAACTGAGTTGGAATATAGAAATACATGAACTCATCAAGTGGTTAGTATTAGTCAAAAGTATCACCAAATATACTTTCCCAACTCTTTCAAGGTACTCAAATCCAACGAGAAATTGAGAACTCCTAAATCATCAAAACTAGTAAGTGAAAAGAAGCAAACCTGAGAGCACAACTAAATCCTGAATTTCAAGACCCTTGGCAATGAACTTGTTGGTAATGTTTTGTAGGGTATCAAACGGTGAAGGCAAATTATTAGCCTCGCTAAAGCTTGCTGTTGTGCCATCTCTACGACCAAGAAGTGCTGGCCTCCAGTATCCTCCTCCTGTACTCTGAGAATATTGCACAGTATGTTGTGTACTTTAGTCCTTTTAAGGTTGATTACTATTAATATATAACAAGATACACGGGTCTCTTACAAGATTAACAGCTTCTCTTGCTGCTAGAGCTAGTATATCAGCACATGACACGGTGGATGGACATGCAAACTCTATTGCAATCTTAATTGCGTCAATGAGCTCAAACCCTCTGATGGAATTTCTATTAGGAAGTGCATTTTTCTCCCCTTTAAAACTGCTGGTATCATCAAGTAGCACAGATCCATCGCATCCCTGTAAACAAAAATTAAAAAAGAGAAGGAAGAAAACAAAAACTCATGCAATTAGTTTTATCATGAAATTTTGACAATTTTGATCAAACGATATATATTGTGTTTTACACTAAATAAACAGAAAAGATAATTAACTAACCAAAATAAAACAATGACTAAAAATTTAAGAGGTTATTAATTTACATTGACGAAACAATCATGGAAATGAAGGCGCAAGATAGAAGCTGCAATCCTTGGTTCATGGGCCATAGCTAACAAGAGTGATTTTCGAACAATTAAAGTCAGGCTTGGACACGTTGCATAATAGAAGTCATGTCTAAGTTGGCAGCGTACCAGAGGACTAAGGAGTACGAGCAAAACCAAGAGAACAAAAGAAAAATGCTTATTGGAAGTGCACTCCATAAGTTGAAAAAGTTGGAAGCTAACAAGTAACAACTCAGTTACAATTGTTACTGAGACAATAAGTTGTAAAATCAAGCGTTTTATAAAAGAAAATGGCACCTGTTTGCTTTGCTTTTGTAGAGGGTGGTCTGCTAGACTGCTACTATTCAAGTTGTATCACTTTTGGTACCTGTCCATATTAGGCATATAGTAGAAGTAATATTGGAGAAATATTCACAAAATAGATGAGAAGCCTAACACAAAATATGATACCAATTTTAGCTCAAAATTAAGATTTCAGATTTGCAAGTCTTTCTGATCTATATATTACTCAATTTTTCATTTCTATTTAAAATGAGAAACTCATACTTCAACATGCAATCTCTCCATCAAGTAAGGAATTCCAACTACTTTGGTATATTCCCTCTCTAGTGGAAATATTCCTTAAGATAACATAAACCAAATAGAAAATTACACTTATTGATTATCCTGATATCTGCATCATCCCTAGCTTGATAGCACGTGATGGAAATTTCCAACGTTCGTTCATTCAGCGAGTATTTTTCTTTCTCTGGGAGAATGTGACACCAAAGTGAGGTATCTTAATTGGAAAAGGAATAGAGGAGAAAGGCATCATTAGTTTGTGAAGCTAAAATGTATTTGATCTTCATTTATGATAGCACAGATATAGTATGATTTGTTTACCACAAAAAGAAACGAATGGCACTTAATAGTAATTACTTTGAGTTTAACATACACAATCAGCTGTAGAAGTAGCGGATCTATTCGCCAACTCAAAACTGAATCAGAGTCTAAGAGGATCATCAACCATGGGTTACTTTATTTGTAAACCCTGGACCAATAATCTTTAATAGGTTGAGTGGTGCACAGATCGCATGAATAGTTTTGGTGTTTGCGTATGCATAAAAATGCCATGTGAACTTAATAAGTTGA
This sequence comes from Macrotyloma uniflorum, assembly GCA_016859785.1. NCBI lineage: Eukaryota > Viridiplantae > Streptophyta > Magnoliopsida > Fabales > Fabaceae > Macrotyloma > Macrotyloma uniflorum. The sequence continues at coordinate 3,829,050 of BDMB01000003.1, forward strand.
TATATCTAATACGAAGTTAATGTAGACACATTTGTTGTGTACGCGTGGATGGTTTTGCACAATTGAAGAGTTAACAAAATCGACTCATATTAAAGATCTAGTTATTTAAAAGTGTTTAATCAATGAGAACTCATCAAATTACTTCAACCATTTGCTATAAGATTTTTTTTTTTTTTAAATTTATTTGGAATATGAAGATGAGAAATTTCTTATGTTCGACAAAAGGACAAGAATTTTAGTTCTATATATTTCTTCAAAATTAAGGATAAACTATTTATTTATAAATTTTAATATTTTACAATGTGTATAAATGAATTTTCCATTTTTTGTAACTTTCCCTTTGATTCACGTTTTCGTTTCTATTTTTTTATTTTCTAGATTGTGTCACAGTTTGGACTTGGAAATTTTGGAGGCCCGTAATTTCAAGACTAAATTAAAATCTTATTGGTTACAACGAATGAGTAGTTTTGTTACTTTTAGCTCATGGTCATTCTGGTATGTCCACAAAAATCGCCCAAGTTATTTTTGGGATGAACGATTAAAGCATAAAACTTATCCTGCCAGAAAGGTAAACGAAAGAAGAAAACCTTATTTACTCTTGTATCGACATTAGCCTTCTTGAGCACAGGTATCAGGAAAGAGGACCATCAGATACAGTTCTGTAAAGGTAATAATTTTTATTCATCCATCCTATGGACATTAACATGTGGCAGTTCCTGTGAAAGTACAATTTTTTATAATCCAAAACTGAAGATTTTGAGACAGTCTTTATTACAAATACAACACACTTGGAGTGGAGTTACATCTAATATAAGCAACCAAATTAGAATCCCCACGAAACGGAGAGGAATGCACACTAAATCTACATAATATTGACTTCAACCTAATATAGATAGAGGTAGAAATATGCACCTTAGAAGGTTAATTTATTCGTCGCTAAGTTAGTATAATAATTATCTAAAACTGCTACTATATTCTCGCAGCATAACTTACAGACTGAAGAAGCTCCTTGATTTTTATCATTGATAAACTAAAGCTAAAGAGAACCTATGACGGCAGCAGCTGCAGGTCACTACAAGAGCGTCTCTTTAAACTAAAGTACTACAATGGGGGCCCTGTCATTGGCATAAATAATAAAAACTTCCCTCAGCGCAGCCATATAAAAAGATAATTTTTTTACAGTTAGACAATCTAAGGTACTGAATCGGGTGTGTTGTACCTCGCAAACCAATATGTAGGGAACTGCTTCAAGAGTAGAGAGAAGAAAAAAAGTTGTGACAGCACTGCTATGTGGTTATAGTGAGACGATTCCCAACTTCAGCAGAAAAAGCATGGCACATAAAAAGTGGGCAATATGCGGGCTAAAACAGGATTACGTTATTGGTCCAAGTATGCAGGAAGAATATCTAAAGAAGGAATGAGAAATCCTCGCCTGTCAGCTGCTTTACCCTTGGCAATCTTTGCACAGGAGATTGACAATTGATCATGTTTATATTCAGATTGCTTAATGGGACTATGTGGTTTGTCCTGCCAACAAAAGAAATTTTAATACCAAATAAATAGAATGGTTTGGAAAATATAAAATGGCACAACTGTATTTACCGTGAAGCTTGTTCCATTATACAGTTGAGTGGGAGATAAAACATCAGGCTGTTGAGAGTTTTTCAAAAACCGATGCTCTAGTAAAACTGCAGCTGTTGGCCGCTCTGCTGGATTTCTTTTAAAGCAGCACCTCAAGAAATCTTTACCCTCAGGCGACAACGTTTCAGGTACAGGAGGGGTTTCCTTCATAACCTTAAACATAGCTGCAGCCTGCATAATTATAAAAGAAATTTATTTAGCAATCTAAAAAAAAAAGTACCGGGTTTACATACAGCATCTCTGCCAAATCCACAACTGAAAATAGAAAAAAGTTGGCTCAAAGATGGCTTTGCTCATATTGTGGTTTGCCAAAAATAAGTAAAAAGTTGACGCATTATCCTCCATTACCAAACTTCAGAATCCCATATTCTCATATAAGCAGATATAAAACCATCTATCAATAAGTATTTTCGGGAACCATTGGGATTCTGTTACAAATGAGAAATACTAATACTATTTCAATATGGTTATTGAAGTAGCCTGAGAATTACAAAATTGAAAAGAGACAAACTAAAATTTTCTTCAGGTGCTTACTCCTTCGTATTCACTCCAAGGAGGCTTCCCTGTGAACATTTCAATGATGGTACAACCCAAACTCCAAATATCAATAGCAAAAGCAAGATCAGGGCTGTTATCCTTTTGCATCACAGCCTGCAAAAGCTGTATGAGAATAAGTGTTAGTAAGGAGTGGTCGAGATATTACCAGGTAGTGTAGAGTAATAATATACCTCCGGAGCCATCCAGTTTGGACTTCCTCTCAAAGAAAGATTAGCTTCGAACCCAGTTAGCTGTGCAACATACAGGGATCCCAAGTTATGAACTTAATGAAACACCTCATGTACAGATTCAACAGCACAAAATAAGCATTAATGCCAGAGGATACATATTCAAGCATTGAATTTGAAAAAGAATGCATGACGAACCTCATTATTATGCAAGAAGTTTGTTCAGAAACAACTGACTCTTCTTTAAGGGGTGATAAAATTGGTTATCTCAATCAAGAGAAAGGTATTTTGAAAGCAATAAACTTTGAGCTTTTTAACTTAAGGAATGTGTTTCTGATGCCAATTTCTTCTTGGGAATTTTTCAAAAATAAATAGATAATCTTATTAATAGAAATTCAAAGATTCGTTGGAATTACAGAACCACTCTCAGCATGGCAAAAGGAATGAAACTAGAAAATGTAAATTAAAGAAAGGGGGAAACATGGAACTCTCACATGCTTAGCCATCCCAAAATCAGCAAGCTTAACAGCTCCAGCTGAGTCAACAAGCAAGTTAGCCCCTTTGATGTCCCTATATGCATACAAGAAAAATATAAACAAATAAAAATGTGACCAAAAGGTCCAAATCTAAAATGAATTAAAAATTCTACAAAAATAATTGTTTTCCAACGAAAATAAAGTAGTTGCATATGTATCAATATAAAGGTTGAGTCCAAGTTATTATGAAGCACATCAAGGTTGTGAATGTACCTATGAATTGTTTTTTTGCTGTGTAAATAAGCCAACCCTGATAAAATATGGCGAGTGAAATTCCGAATGACAGATTCTGTTATGGCACCACAATGTTCACGGACATATTTATTAATTGAACCAGGATGAACATATTCCAGATAAATATAAAACCGGTCCTCAACCTGCAAACACATAATCGAAAGATGTTAGAAGGTCTTAAGGATGTAGAAGAATAATGAATAATCTTGAGCAGCTGATTATGCAGTAGGAGATTGCTTACTATTTCACTGCCATAATACTGCACGATGTTTGAATGTTTTAAATGGCTAAGAACTTTAATTTCCTGGAGAACAAGAATAAACTAGTAAGAAGGATAAAGAGGAATAAAATATCTTCATAATTAATTAGGGGAGGATAAAATATATAGCCAAACCATTAAAAAAAAAAAAAGCAACCTCATCGAGTATTTAAGCATAATAGACACTAAAACGAAATTTAGAAGTCGTCACCGCATAATATATATTGGCTAAGGCTAGAAGAAAGGACAAAGATAAATAGTAGAGTAGTTTGAGCTGGGCATCTATGTTCAATGAAATAAAATCATCTCAATTACAATTACAATTACAATTATAAAAAAGTAGTTGCATTAGTTATTAAAAGTTTCAAGATAATAAATTTCAGGAGTAAATTTGCTAAGCAGAATTATAAGATGTTATTAATCATGCAGCCATCAGTTCCCAATGTGCATGTGCAATAAGAGAATTCAAAGAGACTAAAAATGTGTTCTCGTTCAGGATTGGAAATAGAATTACTATTCCAAAGAAATTGACTGACATTTACCGCACTGACTTCTTTAGTGAAATCCCGAAGTTCTAATAAGAGATATGAACCATAATACGCACACAAAACAGACGCATCACTCTATGCGGTTTGTACATTTTACCCGGTTAATAGGCAGTGGTAACAAAAAAGTAATGGACAACCAACCTGCTCTAACTGTTTTATACACTCAGCAGATTTTGGATCACCGGGAAATATTTCTACTTCCTTCATTGCGCATAATGCTCCGGTTTCCCTGTCAAGAAGCAACATCTATTTCAGAGACTAAGAAAATAGACAAAAGAAGATCTTAAAATACACATGAAACATTTACATACCTATTGGTTGCAACATAAACGCTTCCGAATGTCCCACGCCCAATAAGTTTCCCTTTCTGCCATTGGTTTTTCATTGGCAATGATTCTGACCTAGCATGGGAAAAGGTACCAGTAGCCGACGGGGAGGGCAAGGCAGCCCCTGGAGGCAGGGGCAACGGGTGAACAGTGACAGGAGGAGCATTAGTTTCGCGGCGCACCATTGAGATTTCAAGTGATATCTTGGAATGTATAGGGGATGGAGGTCCACTAAAGGTTCTGGCGTGTTGCTGGGGACTTTTCCTCTGTGGACTGTGATGGGAGGTGGGAGAGGGAGAAGCTTCTGTGCCTAACACGGATAAATCAAAGCAGGCAGGAGGTAGCAACCCTGTTTCACAGGAAGACATTTCCGGTGCAGACCAGAACTGATTTCCTTTGGGACTAGCATAATAATATGGCACAAAATCACCATTCCTTGTTTTCTGCGGACTCATAGAAGGACTTGCAAAAGGACTACCTGAAATACTCCTCCTACGAGGGACGCTCACCAAGTTATTATTATTAGTATTACTATTATCTCGAGCACTCTCATTCGCATCTTGATGCGCTATTCTCGATGACCTAGTTTCAGCCTGCTCCATAGTCTTTCTCATGTATTGGCTAGAAAAAACACTGTTACAATACAAGCAAGATTCGGCCAAACAGGTCAGCAAACTCACCATTGAGATCTCTTCCTCAAACACATGGCAAGGTACAGTATAAAACTGCAAATGCATAATCAATTCTGTTTGAGTAATTTCTCCATAAACAAAATAAGAAATGTAAAATGAAGTGAGTTTTTTCATAAATTAAAATCAAGTCATGCACTTAACTTTTATAGAAGCTACCTGATCTGACTTCTTTCAAATTGAGGTGCATAAATTGATTTTAACTTGTTAAATAAACTCAAATCATTTAACTTTTTTTGTGTGTTTCTTGTAAGTGTTTAAGGAGAAGTTTATACAAACAGTGTCATAAACTTTCATTCACAAGCACAAATATATGAATCTCATGATCCAGTCTGAAACAACAACAAAAATGCAAAATAAAAATTAAGGAATGATGGCAATTAGTAATAATTGAATTGATTAACCAATTCCATAACAACAATCGAAAAGCCACACCACAAAGAAAACTAGTTGAAGGAAAGAAAGGAAAAATTGAAAAATCGACCTCCGCATCCGAAAGCCGGGGGTGGCGGCGGGTGTAGCAGCATCCTTGGACGATGGAAGACGGCACTTGCCGTCTCTGCTACGGAGCACGGCAGAGGAGGCGGCGAGCTCCGGCAGGGGCAAGGGCTGAGGCGTGCCGGGTGACGGGGCGAGTGAATCGTCATCGTGCTCGCTGACAACATGGCAGGCGCGCTTCTTGGACGAATTTCCGAATAGCCACGCCTTCCGGCGATGGTCGAGAGTGGCGGCGGGGGAAGACGACGAGGAGCTCGAAGGCGAGAAGGAAAGCGTGGGTAACCACCGCATGGCTGCGTCAATCCACAGAATAAAACAAACTGTTCACCTCACAATGCGGATCGCGAAGAGGACGTGGCATTGGAAGCGCAATGTAAAGCGTTAACCACAGACATCGTTCGCGATGGCACCTTCGCGGTTCGAGAAAGAAACGAGTCGTCTCTGTGTTTCTTTTTTCCCCTTCACTTTGCACCACCAAGAACGATGTCGATGATGAATTTTAGAGACGAAAAGGAAACTTAAGAACAGAGCGAAAGGACCTTTTACCCAAAGTCAATATGTTGCACCTTTTCTTTTTCTTTTTCTTTTTTTCTTCCCTCTAACTAAGTCAAGGTCTCTCTCTAATCTTTTCTCTGTTGGCACAACACAACAGAGAAGAAGAAGAAGAGAGAATATAAATAAAGTTGTAACTGGTTTTTTTTTGTTTATTTTTTACCAACAGAAAGAGTGTGCTATTTTAGATACGGTAGTTATGTGCTTCTGCTCTTGCCACACAATAACCCAACGCCACCCTTAATTAACATAACTATGTTCTATCATTATCTTCAGTAGAATTATATAAATAATTAATTTTTCATATATATTTTATCATACTTAATAATTGAAGCAGAAGCTAGTTTTCATGATTATTATTGTATGTGGTTGTGTATTGACTTGAGGATATTTGAACGAAGAATTGTGGAGTTTGACATTGGTGAGAATTGAGAAGACTGTTACCAAGTAAAACCATATTTTTCTTGATGAAAAAAAAGTAAAACATTATTTTGATCCCATTATTGTTGGATCGGATCATAAGTGAAGAAGAAGGACGTTGATTTCAACACTTTTTTTTATTTGATCGATGATTGCGCGTTTTTCTATTCGATAGTAATTCCCTTCTAGATAGATTGACATTAATATAAAATACATTTAATATTTCATCTTCATTCTCTTCTCCCTGTTTCTACTCGCTTTGAGTCATTGACTCCACCCAACCCAACCATGTTTAAGAGATCAAATTACATCTAATTTAATACATACATTACCTTACTCCTATTATAAAAAATATCACTCTCAAATAAAAATTATACTATACTAATAAAATATTATAGATAAATAAATAAGAAAATCATATCAAATAATTAATCATAATAATTAATATAATATAATATCACAAGTTGTGACTACTTATGTTTGAAAGTTTCATCCCAACCATGGTTGTTATAAGTATTGTGAATCTTATTTAAAATCATATCATACTTATGTTCAGAGTTAATTCTAAACTAATAAAATAATCATTTTAAAACTATATAGGAAATAAAGCACTTTCACGAAAACCTATCAGGCAAAGAAAAAAAAAAACTAAGCTGAAGAAAGAATCAAGCCAATTGAAAATCAAATTAAAGACTTAGGTACTATGTCAAAGGATTGATTTTTAGGGTTGTGCTTTTGTTGTTTATGTATTTTGTAAAAAGTTATAATACATTCGTTTTTTACTATTATTGGGGCACCATGTCAACGAAAATGGTCAAAAACATGATTGCTAGAAGAAGAACAGTGGATAAAGTTACAGTAGTTTTTCATAATTGAAGGAGGAGAAAATAGAGGATTGAGATTGAAGTAGTAAAAGAGAAAAGAGAGAATTAACATCCCAATTACTGGAAGTAGAAACGTGCCCAAGCTGGACTTGGTCAAAGATCACCCAACTTGACCAATGCCCTACTTCTAACCTCAATTTCACGAACCTTATCTCTCCACCTTTTCATCCCTGTTTCGATTCATTGAGGGAAAATAATGAAACAATGGAAGATACATTGAAAATGGAAATGCTCACAAAAGTTGGTTTTTAAAGTACCTCATAAAAAACTTTATCATAGATAAAGATATATTAAAAATTATGATAAAAGTGTATTCATAATATCTTTTATATATAAAAAAAATCTATTTATCAACAACACTATGTCATTATATCTTTACTTGTCTTTTGATTTTTAAATAGTTTATATCATTACATGTCTTTCTATTTTATACTTAAATATTTTCTTCTTTTAAAATTTAAGAAACATAAAAATATATTTATTTTATTTCATTATTAAATATGGTTCTATCCTGAATTCTAAAAAGAAAGTGTAAAAAGTGTATGTTTGTTTGTTTGTAACAGTCATAAGAGATGAAGTGTATGTTTGGAACTCACTTCAGTTCAATGAAAAGTGAATCTATCTCTTTTCTTATGTCTCCGTTTGTTGCTTTGGGAAGAAGGATTTTCCATTTAGAAGGCTCTAAAAAGAGATATTTAAACATAATAGAATGTCATATGAACTATTAAAATTATTAAGATATATGTAAATATTTTGTTATTATATTTTGTTATTATATTTTAGATAACAAAATATATTTATATATATCTTATATTTTAATATATATTAATTTTAATATTATTTGTTAAGATGACTATTTGTAACTGTTATATATTTCAAGTTAAGGAATAAAAGAATATTTTTCTCAATTAATCTTATTCCTTAACTTGAAATATATAGCAGTTACAAATAGTCATCTTAACAAATAATATTAAAACTAATATATATTAAAATATAAGATATATGTAAATATATTTTGTTATCTAAAATATAATAACAAAATATTTACATATATCTTAATAAGAATGAACACATGAGTGCCTCAAGGTTGAATAAGTACATTAAAAGAAGAAAACTTTTCAAAGTGGTTATACGTTATTATTCACCTAAATTTGAATGAAAAAGTGAAGAAAGATTTTTTAGGTAGAAAAAACATTTATTTCACTCTCATTTTTTTTTTTTTTCACACAACCAAAGAAGAAAATATTAGCTTTCTTTTCTTTGATTTTTCTTAAAGAACACGTTTTTGTTCATGGTATGACTTTGTATTTTTAAGAATCATGTTCTCTAAATACTATAGTTAGAAAAGAAAAATAAATAAGTAGAATGAAAATGAGAATAAGCAGTTATTATAGATAATAATTTTCATCCTCAAATATAGAATACACAACCCACTTAAAAATAGTAAATTATATATTTTTAACCTCCTCACAATTACCAACCCACTTTCTACTTCATTCTTTTTTTCTTTCTTTCCTTCCTAAATTAAACCCACCTTAAAAGACTTTGTCAATTTGTTTTGTAGCTTCTTATCGAAGACTAGTGGCGAAGTGCAGTGCCAACTGTAACTGACATCAGCAGAGTGTTTTATGGACGCAAGAAATTGATGGTTATGCAGCTGACCGGAAGAATTTCAACTGCAGACTACAAAGTGAAAAGGAAAGACTAAACAAATATTATAATCAAGTCTTGAATAACAAAGATGAATCCTTAAACATAAAGTCAAGAGACATGTCAGAATCTAACGAGACCAATTCTCATGCAGACCAAATTTAACTATCACTATTTCTTACTTAATATTCAAGAATTTAACGAGACCAATTCTCATGCAGACCGAATATTATAACTTCTAACAATGTTTAACAGAGAAATACTAATAAGGGGAAATTCAGTGAATCTATGTTTGTGCTTCCAAAATATTATCCACAGAGACATGTCATTGGCAAACGGTGCTATCGATGCGTGTTTAAATTAATATAGTCATGTAACTCTTACGAGCAGGAAATCAATAACAATTAGAAATAAACAGTCACTATATTGAAACGTCAGTTATCTCTGACACAAAAAATAGTTCTAGTATCTTAGGTGCTTGTACTCGTCAATGCTACAAAACATCACAAAATTAAGGTGTTAGCCCTGCTTATTTGGAAATTGCATGTGTTCCCCATTTTGCCCAATGTGCTTGTTACTCATCTTCAGTGATCACTCCACAATAGGTTCTTTGTTTCCCAAACTTGTTGGAACTACTTTACATATGGGCATGTTTTCATTCTTACTTAGAAGCTTCAAGGATGGATGAACCTCAATGTCCCGAATGAATATTCTATCTTCAATATCTAGATTGCTCACATCCACAACAATTTTTGAAGGAATGTGCTCAGATGGGCCAAGATATTTTAGGCTAGGTCTGATCTTGTTCAAAACTCCTCCTGTAAGCATAAAAGTGTCAACCATGTTAGCATTATAACATTAGAACTACAAAAATTCCTACTGATATTAAATTGGACAAAATTGGCAACCGCCGCTTGCCACCCTCCAAAAATAATGATATACAGAGCATTTGGCATGAATTATGAATGTTGATGTCAGAAGTTAGACAGCGGCCTATTTTAACCAAGCCTGGAATGTAAGTCAATTGACCAAACATAACAGCAGTCTTCCCAAGGCATAACGAGCAAAAGTCATCGACCATTGCAGGCTGGAAGGCTGAACACTGATCTTCGATATATACTGTCCAAATAATACTTCACAAAAGATGTAATGTAATTAATAACAAGTTTGTATAGTCACCTAATCTTCCTCCAGTTTTTTCCTTGTTTTCTAAATTGAAATTATTTTCTGGAAAGATTGACCATTCAAATAAGAAACAGTATATGCAGGTGAAACAGTGTAATAGCAGCTACATAGCCTCTGGGTTGTTACTTTTCTCAGTCCACCACAGGCAAAACAGAAGAGCATGATAACAAAAGAAAAAAAGTAACACTAAAACATATACACACTTCAAGGACAGCTGATTACTGTATTTTAATCACAAGTGTTGAGAATGATGAATGATCTTCAACTACAATGTTCGTGAAGAAAGAAATGTTCACAAATAACAAAAACAATGTGCAAATAATTTATATATTTGCGCTGTAACTGCAGGAGACTAGAAGGAATGAAAGTCTATCTACGGGATAGTCCTCGACAAAAACATTTCAAACAATATAAAAAAATTATAACAAACCATCACCGTGAATGGTTATATAGATGTCAGAATTATTAGCCAGTTATGTCTATCTTGTCCCTGCTTTTACTTGGAAGCAGGCAAACAGAAAGTCCTTTGAAATGCTTGACTGGGAAGGTTAATTCCTAGAGGCAAGCATTGGAATTTGTTGACAGGGACTGGGATAATCCAAATGGATCCCTTGTTTTCTATTTGCTTTTAAGCCAAGTTTTCAAAAGAAATAAAAGGTTACATACTTTTGAAGCTATCAAAGCAATCTCTGTCGTTTTGCTTATAGGAAAATAACTTTCCAATTAGCAAATTATTTGATAATTTGATAAGTATCAGCACCAAACTTCCAGCTATGGTTCTCAAACAAAAATTGAAAAGTAGTAAACATCAGTATAAATTTGGTTTATGGGAAAGGTGATTAAGCATATATTAAGAGAAGAAACAAAGATTGTCAAGAATCAAATTAATATCATGTCAGGAATGCCTACAACAGAAGTCATTTATCTTTTACAATATAAAGGTAAAGTAAAAAAAGAAACTTATGATTTTTATTAATTTGAAAAATGCTTATTACCGAGTATCAAGAGAAGTGTCGCCTAGTAGGATAATATTTGTTGTTTCAAAATAAATTCACACTCACAAACAATTTAATGTTTGCCAATATTTTCTACCTTAATTGCTTTTTTTTTTTTCATGAGGAAAGGCAAAATAGTTTAGTTTAAATACACGGACATTGTAAAGGATACACTATCATCCAATCATCCTTCACCATGTATACTAAGATTGATGATTTTTCTAATAACTGCTTTAAAAGTCACATAAAATAACTTCTAAACAGTTCATATTATAAAGTTTTAAATTGCGATGAAAATTAAACCAAAAAACTAAATACAGCAAAGCCATAGTCTCTCAGCTAAGAAATCTCAAAATATGGCATACAAAGCATTATTAGTATTAATTATTGAAGCTTAGAGAGCTCGACATAAAGGCCATTTCTTCATGCATTGCATATTTTATTACTCCTGAACTCAAACACCATCTAATTGAAAGCTTAAACTACGAGTGCCTGAGCAATCAAATAAAAAGGGTTACCTTTCTGAATACCAGGACAAACATCTTCCCCTTTGAAAACAACAGGCACATCCACCTTCAAATTCATTCCATCCTCAGCCCAAACAAACACCAAATTCAGAATCTGCCCACTCTCTTTGTCCTTATGAATCTGCATAACCAAAAACCGCAACTCAAAACTCAAATCAAATATAAAAATTATAAGAAAAATAAGAGAGAAGAAAACCTTGATAGGTAACACGGTTCCGGATTCGACCAAATGAGAGGACCCGGATCCGGCACGGATCTGGAGCGGGAAGCGCATGGAACAGAAGGAAGGAGCTTCGACGGAGTTGAGAATGGCCTTAATCTGCTTCTTCTCGACGGTGAGCAAGTGCTTCTTCGATTCCGATCGGCCGTCGGGGTTTTTCCCTAGAAGGTTCTGGAAGAAAACGACGGCAGGTATTCGACCTTGCATTCGGTCTCTCGCTGAGACTTTGCTGCCAGTGCACTCCCTTGGGATAGCTTGAATCGTATGGTAATGGCTGCGCCGGAACGCCGACGAGGAGGAACGGCTCGCCGCCACCGTTCGGAGGTGGTCGGCGGCGGAGCGCCACCACTGCGCCATGATCGTTTTGTCTGTTTTCCTGCGACTCGAAATGGGGTTTTGTGAGTAGGGGTTTTAGATTTTGGGCTTGTTTGGGCTTTTTTTACGCTAAATGGGCCTTGGCCTTAGTTCTGCTTGGAACATTGGTCACAACCAGTTTTTGGACACATATTAGGTAATTTATCGTGATAAATTGGATTATATTTTGTGATTTTTTTTTCTTTCTTCTGTCATGTCTCACCGTAATATATGAGAGCCTAAAAGGATAAATCCGTTTATTATATGTTAAATGTAAGAAAATTTATCATATGTTAAAAATATGTATACTATATAAATTACTATAATATTACGTGGAGATATATGAAAATTAAATTTCGATGACTGAATATTTATTAATGTCAAATAACATTGAAGTGTACAAATTGAATACTATTGATGTTAAACATTATCCATCAACAATTGTTATTATGAATTTAAATTATGATAGATGATTGTCAAATATTAAAGTGTTGTTAGATGCATTGAAGGACTATGTAGCACTTTACTTCACGTGAATTTATTTTGAACTGAATTGTTCTTCTATGTATGGTATCTGTTTTTACTGGAAGGTGAAGAGATCTAGAATCGAGTTTATAGGAATGAAATAAAATCTTTCAAACTTTATGCCAAAATCTAGAACTTGAAGTCATAAGAGAGAAGTGAAAAAACTCTGATGAAATCAATATATATTCTAAATTAGTAAATCTAATAAAAATATATAAATGAAATGTTTTATTTATAGATATAAAAAGTACTGTGAAAACAGAAAGGTTGAAGATGTAAAAAGGAGGATTAATAATCGGGCCTACATGTTTGGTTTCTCAACTTAGTGGGCCAAAGTGTGGGTGATAAGGTCCAAAATTTTGTTTATATTTTCTGAAAGTTGTGAATATAGAGTTACGTACCAAACACACAGGGAAATCATACAAGAAGGGTTGCTTGTGGCTGTAGCGCTGAAAATTGAAGAAACTACAATCATCTCTTCCTCTCTAATTTTCTTCACATTCCTCCTTTTCAGCCTCGTCAAAATTCTCTTCTACGCTCAACTCTCCATTTCACACCTCGGTAAGTTCTATTCTCCTTTCTCCATCGCCTTTATCATTCCATAAAGAAAATCACATGAAGAAAAAAAATATTTAAATCCGAAATGTCGTCGAATTTTATTTTTGATCAGCACATTATTTTAATCATTTCTCTCATTTCTTTAATCCGAAATCAAATATCGGAACGTGAACCTCCGTTTAAAAATCAATTAATCGTCAATTCATCATTATCGTTCATCGTGGTGTTCATCAATTTAAATGCCTGCGCGCTTTTAGTTTAATAACCTATTCCTGTTATAGTTTAAACTATTCCTATAACCTTTTGCGTTTGATCTCTCTATTCGTTTGAGAAATCAATTATGAAGAAATGAATGATCATTAATTATTTCTATTTTAAGTATAATTGATAACAATCACAGCAATTATTGTCGTTATTATCGTTATGAAATGAATTATCATTAATCGTGAATTGACGTGGCTTGTTCAGGTGACGGTCAGGGAATATGTCGTCGTTGAATTCACCGTGCGCCGCGTGCAAGCTTCTGCGGCGGAAGTGCACTCAGGAGTGCGTGTTCGCGCCGTATTTTCCGCCGGACAACCCGCAACGGTTCGAGTGCGTGCACCGTGTGTTCGGCGCGAGCAACGTGTCGAAGCTGCTGAACGAGCTCAGCGTGGCGCAGCGCGACGATGCTGTTAAGTCCCTGGTGTATGAGGCGGAGGCGCGATTGCGTGACCCCGTGTATGGCTGCGTGGGAATAATTTCGTTACTACAGCAACGGCTCCGTCAAATCCAAATAGAGCTTCACAACGCAAAGAAGGAATTCTCCACTTATGGTAGTCCTCAGACTATGCAGATTCTCTTCGCCAATCCTGGGATGTTCCCACCTCCTGAGATTGTAGTGCCTCATCTGCATCAATCTCTGTTCAATCAAGGTGGCAACAACATGGCACCGCCGCAGCTTTTGGTTGGCCATGGCAGTGGCCAGACGGTGGTTCGCGACCCTCAGCAGCAGGATTTTCAAGAAGCTCAGCAGATGGTTCTTGCAACAAGGGAGCAGCAACAGATGTTTAGAAACTATGAGCAACAAGAGTTTGGAGGTTTTGAACCTAGTAATGGTGGATTTGGGAACCAAGCAGAATTGATGCCTCCTTCTATGGCACTTGGAAATTTTGGTAATGTTGGAGCTTACCAGATGCAGCAGCAAGGAGAACAACAGCCCGTTGAGCCACAGTTGCTCCTCTCGCCGCTGCAAGGACCGCCCCATCAGCAACAACAGTGTGAAAGTGAGGATAAGGAATGTGCTTAATTTCTCAATCAAGTAGCTATGCTGTCCATTTCTCACTTTCTTAAAGTTTAACGCTGTTCAAACAAGGTACTTGGTTTTCTCCTTAGATTTTGCGTTTATATATTTCTCACGTAAGAATCAACACAAACTTAAATGTGTTAGTATTGGTTTTCATTTATCAAATTTCTTTCCCTCTTTTTTAAAAGTTAACTTCATCAAAATCCTTAGACTTGTCTTGTACTATGGCATCTCTCATATTTAAACCATTTTCAATATTTTTCACTTTTCTATCGCAATACATTATTAACCATGTTAATCACATCATTTTTTATCTTCTTGGCTCTTTCCAAGTTTTATCCCTAATGGTTTACGTCAATCTTTTTATTTAATATTTTCACGTTTTCTTTGGCTTCACTTTCCTTCCACGCCAAGAATAATGCTACCAAAGCTAGTATTTTTAATAGATTGTTATTAATTAAAATTTATTAGAACTTGTGAGATTTACAAAATAAGAGTCTTACTTATAACTCATAACATTAGCCATAATAAGTTAAAATAGATTTAGAAAACACTAACTAGTATTTGATTTCATGTTTTTTGAGAGGCAAATTATGTCACAGATCTTTTAACAATTTCAAACTATATTCATATCTTTAATATTTTCCTGGATTTTATTTTTAATGGTAGTAGAGTTGATCTAGCTTGTATATAATTTATAAAATTCTCTTATATAATTTATCTAATTTTTTATTTTCAACTTATGAATAAGTTATTTTTATCTTACATATAAATCATTTTTTTTTCTCTCTTAAAAAAATTATGGAAAAGTTAGTGCAAATAGACTATAACAAATTTCATCAACTAGAAACATCTAGGAAATGAAACACAAGCTAGATCAACTCAATGACCTTTAAAAATAAAATCAACGACAAAGTTAAAGATATGAATATGGTTGGAAATAGTTAAAAGATCTCTACTCAATTCACAACAACAACAAAAACTAGTATAAAATAATATCAACATGTGCGTTACCAAGCACTTATATACAAGGACTATTTCAAAGAAAAATTTTCATTTATTAATTAATTTGTAACCGGTATTCTTAAAACACTTGAGTGTTGTTAAATATTTCCTATGATATAAGAGGAGAGGTTTTAAACTCAATTTTCAGTTTTTATTCTTATCAATATTATTAGCGTCAATTGTAATATGATTGTCCTACTCCACCTAATCAAATTACTATATGTTTTGAGTTGTATCAAAGAGAGTTTGAGAAAATGACGTGTCAACCGAAAGCTGCGTTAAAATGCAAAATACAATGTGAGTTCGACAGGTTGTCTGCTTCTGTGGGTTCGACAGGTTTTGTCTGTTCCTGCGGGATCCATAAGTTGGACTCCCAACATAAACTTATAAACTTATAACACACTATAATCTTGATTTGCCATAATATTTTCTTTCAAACAAGTTTACGTTTTGTCTCATCGAAAAAGGCTTTTGCCCAGTAGAAGGATGTTTGTTGGTGCCAGATGTAGTCGAATATTTTTATGACACTCAAATGCGAATTGGAATTTCAGTATAGAAATGAGTAAAAAAAATG
Organism: Macrotyloma uniflorum; assembly: GCA_016859785.1. Lineage (NCBI taxonomy): Eukaryota > Viridiplantae > Streptophyta > Magnoliopsida > Fabales > Fabaceae > Macrotyloma > Macrotyloma uniflorum. The sequence goes on from BDMB01000003.1 coordinate 3,845,240, forward strand.
TGTAAGTTAGACAACATCATTAATAAAATCTCTTTTGAAACAAATAATGTTGAATTGTTCTTAATTATGTGACAGGAGTATTCTTTATTTGTCCAATTAGAATAGAAATGATAAACATGTCTGAAATTGCTGTATCACATGAGGGTTACGTAAATTTCAGCGGCTATTTAATTCCTTCATATTGAAATTGGTTGATAATGAATGACATTGTGTTTGGTCATCTTCCGCTGTTCTTGTTTTTAGCTGCAGCTTCCGGCATTTGCTGGAGGATTCAGATGGATATACAGATAGAGAGAGGAGTAAAGCGTATAGATTCATAATCCTTTTATTTATTTATTTTGCCACAAGGAAGGTTTTTAAGGTGCTCATATTCAAATAAAATAGGATCTTACTAGATATTCGAAAACTTCTTTCCTTTTTCCCTTTTTAGAAGCAACAGTATGTTTCATCTCTCTTCTTTTTCTGAAACAGAATTGTAAATCTGAATTAGATAGCTTGCAATTAAGGCTTTATGATGCTGATCCTATTCATTTATTCACCTTAACTTCGTCTCATTCATTTTATTATCTTCATCTCGTGTAAATGGCTTATAGATAGCAATTATATGGTTGTAATCATTTTGACAAAATACAAAATTTGAGTAATTTATGGGTAATAGAAAATATAGAGTTCAGTAATGAAAACATACATAAAAATATGAAAAAAAAATTTATATATAATGAACATTTTTTCTGACTTAAATAAATATATAATTGGATAATACCATAGGAGTACATAACTATTTAAATTTATCATTGTTTCTCAATTATGCTAAGTATGCGATTATTCTCTAAGATGTAAGAGATAACACAATAAAAAATTATTTATTATTCTCTTGATCTTAAAAATGAATACAGGATTTAAGGTTTAGAGTGAAAGATAAAATAGAATATTGAGATTTTTTTTTATCTCGTATAATAAAATTAAAAATTAAAAATTTGACTGTACAATAAAAGTTAAAATTATTTATTTTTATTTTTTTAACAACTTCTCATAATTATTAATAGCATTTATTTAAATTATATGACGATGTTTTTTTTTCTAATTATTAATACAGTTATTATTACATAGTCTTAAATTTGATGATGGTTAGGAATTTTTTATATACAATTTTTCATACAATTTATATTCACACATCTTTATCTCGAGATACATATTTATGTTGAGATATATAAAGAAGGATAAAATATTGTTGTCATATAGTAGATTTTTTATAATGATTAATTTATTTAGTTGTTATACAAAATCTTTCAAATTTGTATTTTATAGTTACAAACATATCTATTATAAGTAACATTAGTGTACTCAATTATAATTATAAACCATTAATCTCATTAATATTATTTTTAATCATATAAAATAATATAAGAAAATACATTAATTATAAAATTAAAATAAATCATAGTAAAAATAAATTATGATTAGAAAAAGGTATAATATAGTTATGTTATTTATTCTAAAGTGTTATATATATATATATATATATATATATATATATATATATATATATATATGAAATATGTTGTCTAAATTTTTTAATATAGTTGAAGGCTTTTTTATAAGAAAGTTTTTTCTTTAAATACTTAACTCACTTTCTAGATTTGAACTTGAAATTATTTACAGATTTTATTTTATATCAAGAATTCCATGATTATACATTAACTAAAACAATTATTTCAAAAAAAATAAAGATGTAATATGTACGAAACCATGAATTCATGAAACTAGTTATTTTTTACTTTATTAAATGGAGTTAATTTTAGTATTTTTGAAAAATTAAGTTACATACCTTACGAAGAAATTCATATTTATAATTAATATCTTAATTAATTTATGTTTTATTTAATTTATTGATTATTCTTTTCTGTTGCATTAAATAAGGGATTAATATTACACACTTTTGGAAAGGAAGATAGATACCACATGGATAGTTTTTCATTGTGAGGTTTTTTTTTTTTTTTTTTTTTATATTATATTTACTCTGTTTTAATTGATAATTTTGTAAATTTTAAACTTTACTAATCTAACTACGGAAAGCTTTATTGTAACTGATAGTTTATAAAATTTAAATTTTATAATCTACCAATTAAGTTTATTTCAATATTTATTGTTTGTTTTAAAATATAAATGAATATTTACTGCCATAAAATTACATAATTATAAAACTCTAATTTATTCAAAATTTAGTATATATGATTACAAGATATATATTACATAATTAAATAGTTAAATTTAGTTTTAGCAACCATTTATTAAATAAAATAAGCATCCAATTTTTTTTTTAGACTTAATCAATTTTTTTCTCATTTTATATATTTTCTTTAACTATTTAATGACAAGTATTTGCGCCCATATTAAATGAATTATTTATCAATAAGTTCCAAACTAAATAGTTAGATACACCAAATGGAGAAATATTGTATAGAATTTGATTTAAATATATAAACTATATAAGCATTAATATTATAGATTATTATCTGTTGTAAGATGTTGAATTTATATATTGTATTTTAAAAGTCATATATAAGATGAATTATAGTTAATGGACAGTTTAAAAAATTCAAAACTTAAAATTAATGAAAATTAAATTCATAAATATAAATATAATCAATATTTATTTTACACCTTTTGAAATATTAAATGCTTATATTAATTTATCTGTATCAATATTCAATATTTGTGTATTCTTATCATGATAAGGTGGCGAAACTGATATTCTATAAATACAAGTAAGAAAGAAGAAGAAGACACTTATATTATTATTATTTGATGCAGTGCATGTATTTGAGTTAAAGTATTACTCTTTTGTCTATATCACAAGACATGACTCCATGCGGTGCCTGCAAGTACCAAAAGCGGAGGTGCTTGGAGCATTGTCTGTTGGCGCCGCATTTTCCGCCGGAGAGTATTCAGCGATTCGCGTACGTGCACCACGTGTTCGGCGCAGGCAATGTGACCAACATTCTGAAGTCCACCAGGCTGGAGTGGCGGAAGTGGGTGGTGAAGGCGCTGGCGTACCAAGCGGAGGCGCGTGTGAGGGACCCGGTGCACGGGTGCGTTAGGGCGATACAGGAGCAGGAGGAGAAACTCCGAATCCTGAAGGAGAAGCTGCAGAAGGCCCAAAAGGAACTGGCCCAATACGTGGGCCCAGGGGTTGTGCGACAGGTGAGTCCCAGTTATTACGATCTCCAGTTTTCCTCTGTCACCGTTGATTTTGATGATCTTCGGGCACGGTATCTTTGTCCGGATTTGGAACCCGCTCCTTCTTCTCCGCCGATGCAACCACCACAGGGTGACGATGGCAATGTCGAGGGTAAGAGTGTTGATCCTCCTTCTTGAAGCAAATTGATAATGTTATTCTTGTTGCTCTTATGGACCAAGCGGATTTCAAGCTATGTCTGATGTCGTTTCGGGTGGATTTTAGGTTTTTAATTTGTGAACTGTATCTTCGTTTTTTATGCATGTCTCTCAGTAATTCAATTGCACTGAAAATTAGCGTCGACGGAAGAAATTTATTAGCAGTGAAATTTATTTTGCACTAAAACGATGAAATTGATGATGATAAGAGTAGTTCAGAATAAACCCTTTCGAAAATAATTGGGAGGAAAAAAAAAATCTCCTGCAGTCATTAACCCCCAAACTTATTTTCTAGACATGCATTAGATAAGAAACAAATTGACAATCTAAACCTAGCAAAAGGAGTAGAATGGACTGCTCAAACACAATCACATTAGAAAAAACACTAATCGAAACAAGATTTGTTCAACAATCTCTCCTTAAACCGAAAGTTTAATTAGATTAATCGTGTATGCATATTCCAAACATGTTTCTTAGATTCTGAAAGGCAGAGAATTTAAGGTTTGATCATTGTAGATTCTGAAAGGCAGAGAATTTTAAAGGTTTGATCATTGTATCAACTATATGTTCATTCTTGCTGTAGAAAAAATTTATTATTCCTTGATAGATCTCTAAGAAAACCGAAACCTCATTATGAGCTAGTTTATGATAGAATTTTCAGACAACTGTATTCTTAAGTTTCACAATATAAGAGTTGGTTATTGTTGTTTGAAATGAACTTCTATAATTAATATTTCTACTTGACAAGTAATTGTTGAAGCTAGTATTTGTTTTGTTGTTGATAAAGTAATGCACTGGTTCTGTATGACCAAGAAATAATTTGTTATAAATATCAGTCGAGTTCCAAACTCAGTTTTCTTCCAAACTCTGTTTTCTTCTTCAAAATAGGGATATGTATTAGAAACAATTAACATGACATAGAGCGCATGCTTAACAACAATAACAATTCCGCCACTGATTATCCAAACTCTCCATCATCCTTTTGTTGTAGGCATAATCGAAGAATCTTTTCCCTTAAATAATTAAGAGTTGATTGTGTTTGACCACTACATAGTTATTATAGACCTTAACGAGTATCTTCAAACCTTATTAACATAAATTAATGTGATTTTGGATAACGACTCATTTCATTGTAAGGTCTTCGCAATTACTATCTTCCACTACAATCTATCCATTCTTTTCAAGAGCTTACCATAAATTTAGGATACATTTTGTTTATAGTAAATTTACATTTTCACATCACAACTTCGAAAGAATATTCATCAAGATAAAGATGAAATTTTACAAAAATACATGGAATCGTTTTACAAAAGTGTGCTTGTATATTCGAAATCTCAATTTAGAAATCGTTATGCACGCATTAATAGTCTATATATGAATGAACCTGCTAATATGACAAGTTACACACAAGGGTTTTCAATTACATCCAATTTGAAGAAAAAAATGAGATAAGAAAGAAAAGAGAATTCAAAATGGATAATTCATATGCACTTCTTTAATAATTCTCTCCTCTTAATCAATCAATATGAAGAGAGTTCAAAGAACACGATATAATACTTTCACACCTCCACAAGAAAACTAATAAAGTAATATTTTAAAAGAAAAGTAATCCTAAGTTTGTTCAATTACTCATCTCAATCTACACTTTACCACAAACAAACAGATTGAACTGAAAAAATATTTATACCATCAAAACTTTAATCATTTCATTGAAAAATGTATCATAATCCGAAATATTATTAAATATCTCATCTAATCTAGATTATTTATTTATTACATCCAAGTCAATAATGTAAAAAAATATATAAAAATGGACAAAACAGAATTTATAGAAAATGAGATAAAAAAAATTGATAACAAAAATAAAAAAAATAATCACTACACTCCAATTAAGTGTAAATAAAATTACAATCTTCATTTATTTAGAATTTTTCATACGTATTATTTTTGTTAATAAAAAATTTATTTTAATTAATTGCATTATTTCTAAACTAATAAACACATACTATATTTCAGTAAATATTATATCATTTATATATAGATACAATGAAAATTCTTCCTAATTAATAGTTTAAACAAACAAGTATCTCGTATGGATATTTTTTTAAAACCTTCATTAAAAAAATACACATTTATACGATCATACTAAGCTCCCAAAATTTGTTTTAGTCCATCACTTTTTTAATTTTTACATCTTATTTCTTGTTCCTACTTGATATAATCACAGAGCTAATCTATATGCAATTCAAAGCGGATTTTACATCTAATTCAAAAATATAACCGTCTTTATTGTGTCATCTTAGAACTTTATTGTGTCACTTTCAGCGAGCCATCCTTTTCGACAATTTATCGACATCACAAATCTGTTATAATACTTAAGTTAAAATCTTGATAAACCTTGAAGGTCTGATTCTCTAATTGAGGTAATATTTGGAAGATCTTTTGATTTCACATATATTGGGATCGTCCCTTGGATATTTCCTGTATCCATGATTTAAACTAAATACTTGTTTAAACACCCAGAAATGTCTCCTTTTGATCTTGTACATAAATTCTTCCTATTTTATCTCTTGCAAAGAATCACATCTTCTGAATCTTTATCCAAAACTTTATATATTGAGTTGCATTAATTGTTGGATGATAGAATTAGTTGGACAGTTGGATAGGAAAAAATCATAGTCGTGTCCTAAATATCCTCAATAATTTTTGTCCAAACAGTAGTAAACTTTATTACTATTAAAAGTTGGATCCACACTTTAATTATTGAATTCTATTAAAAGATCCAGTTATAAACTTGATTGAAATCAACAATCTCTTGCCTCTATTACTATCAACAATATTTATCACTTCATTTTCATTCCTTCTGTTTCACTTTATTACTCGAATTTACAATGGGGCATCACAGGCTTATTTAAATTATATATATATTTTTATGTCTTAAATTTCTTTCTTTTTATAAAATATATTTTCTTTTCTAAATTTTCAGTAATAATATAAATATAATTCACTAAAAATAAGAAATATGACTAGTTAGATTTTTAATCGGGAAATAATTAAAATAACAAACTTACTAACATTTATTAGGATTTTTTTGTTCTGGAAAATCATGTTACATTAACTCATGATAGAAATAATATTATACAGAATTTAAAATTTATTCTGTTAAAACTGTTATGGTGAAAACACAACTTCTTGTGAACTTTCAGCCAGCCAAATACAAACGCTGAAAACCACACCGACATATGATTTTTTAGGTTTCGAACGACAATGACTCAATATTTTCCAAATACACGACACGAGGACAGTAGATTTTTTACACTCTGTGATTAGTCAAACAAACACAAAATCTTGTACTTCTACTTTATTACCAATCTCTTGAACAATTTGACACGGAACAAATTCCTCTCAACATCTGAAATTTTTGTCATGGGTTTTCACCTTCTATCAAAGAATTAGATATATTTTATTATATATTATAAATTACTTCAAATTATACATATTGAATTATTTATATTTTTTCATAAAAAAATTATTTTAAAAATATTAATTAATTTTATTACATTGAAGAAAAGATAAGTGGTATAATAAAAAATATAGTGAAAATGTAAAGTAAAAATAATAATATTTTATTACATTTATGTAAATTTCAACAATGAAAACCTACAAATAAAGGCAGACACAAAAAAGGCCGAGACACCAACTGCAAGAATAGGATTCAGCCAATGTTTTACATATTTATGTAGTTAAGGCATAATACTGATAGAAATGGAATGAATCTTTTTTTTTTTTTATTATTCCTAATAAAATATCTTGAAATTTAGGTAAATTCTTTTAATTCATTACTATTTTTAAATTAGAATTTAATTATCTATTTGTTTTGTAGTAAATTTCTTCCTTATATGGTGAGTATTAAAATCAATTTTATTTTTCATAATTAATATTTCACACACGGGATTAAGTAAAATATCACATGATTCAAAATAAAGAACAAAATTCCATTATAGGTAAATCTGAATTGTTAATAGTGTGTAAACTTGTTGCATTTTACATTTCGTGTGATTTTTCATGTTACTTAAGAAATTAATAGTTATATATCGATCACAACACACCATCTTATGTAAATCCGAGTATAAATGCATGGAAAAGTAAGTGTTGGAAATTTGGAAGGTAGTAAACTCGGGAAATTTATACAACAAAATTATTGCTAATGACAATTTATACCGGCCATAACAAAAACTTCAGAAAACATAGGGCAGAGAACTCTGAAACAGAGTAAAATCTCAACTCTCACTCTACAAGTCTCTCATATAATTCTAACATCGATTGGATTGGATCCCTTCTATTTGTTAGATCTGTTATTTTCATGCTGTCAAATTTTGATTCTTCATTTATAATATGCTTTATTCTTGTGCATTGGAAAATTTTAGAAGCTCATAGAAGTTCAGGTTCTGGTTGGTGGTGAAGACCACCTTTCCAATTGTGGCAATCTGATTGCTCATCTTCTTCTGTGTCAATGCTGTTGCGTCCAGACCCTCCTAGGAAAAAAGGACCTTGTGGAGAGCCAGATTGTGATAAGTTCCCTTTTGATTTATCATTATCTCCACATTTATTTTGTACCATCAAGCATAACCCACTATTAGCCTGACCAACTGAAGAAACTTGAGGTCTTCTAAAATGAAGCCTGTACTTCTGATTCAACCACAAATTTGCATCAGTCATTGTAAAAAATGTTAAAAATTAGAGAAAAGAAGTTATGTTATCTAATCACAAAACATGTTACCAAGTATGTTAACTTTTCTTACACATAACCAGACTAAAAGTAGTACTAACAATATTTTCTGATTGATTAACATAAACTGACACGTCAGAATAATAAATTCTAAAAATAAAAAGGCTGCTAATTTAGACCCTCTGAGAAATCAGATTCAAGAGTTACTATAAAATACATGAATTGATTTAAATAAAAGTTTATCCAAACATAATCTGAATAACACTCACCTGCAAATGGCTTTTCACTTCATCATTTGTCAGGCCTACCACCTGCATCAGTTCTCTAATCTGCTTTGGAGTGGCCACTGCAGTAAACAAACCAATTAGAGATAAGACCAACTTTTTCAATTCGAGATGGAAGATTCTGAATTCAAAAGAAAAATAAAATGAAAAAATCATCCACCATTGATCATGCAGATAAGGTCAAGAATTTGTGAGCCCACCCTAATTTGCAAAAGAAGGAATCATTCACACTTACAAACCTTCTCCCTCTTAATTATGTTTAGATGCTAACTTTAATCTACCTTGTGGTCCCCCTAATTGTTGAAGGGCATCAACAAATCTCCTATGAAGCTCTGGTGACCAGCATCGCCTTTGTTTCCTTGGATTCTGCTGAGGTTGTGCTTGACCCTTTATCTCAAAGGAGCTAGTAATCAAGGACGACTCATGTTCATAGCCACTTTCTGTTTTTCTATGATTCAATTCAAACACCGGTCTCATCAAACCAAGGCTAGGAACCTGCGACACCCCCTTGTCTTCACTCATCACTGTCTTTGAGACACACTTGTTTTCATTGAATGCTAGTGATGCTCCTCCACTGTTGTGGGTCTCATTCTGTGATTGAATTGAGTTGTTAGGGACACATCGATTGTCCTCCTCATTCCTCTGCCATTACCAAATAAAAATAATCAAACTTTTGGTCTTAATTCTGTAGAAACTGCTACAAAATACAATCCTTTTACCTGAAAAATTATTATATGGTCTAAAAACTGTCATAGTACAGGATAACTATGGTCTAAAAGCAATCATAATATAGGATAACTATAGGTATATCAATCTTCAACAAATAATTGAATATTATTACTGTTTTTATAAACAAAAAAAACCTTAATTATATGTCATGTGATAATTGATTGTGACCATGAATATGTGAACTACATAATAATTTCTGAAAAAAAAAAAATCTATGCTCTAAAATTTACCGGTTTGGATTCAAGGTTCCATAGCTGAACAGAGTTCATCCAATTCTTCATGTCACTGCGTTCCTTACCCATGTTCGAAGACTGACTTCCTTCAGAATTTGTTTTCATAAGTGGCATAAATTCTTCAACCACGGGTTCATCTTGGATTCTAACACCTCGATTTATCTCCTCTTTCAATTTGGTTATAGCTTCATGCAGATTGCAGACACCAAAGAATATATTAATCATCAACAGAACAACAACATGCGCAATATTCACATAAAAAAATGTTCCCTTCGAAAATTCTATAAACAAAAGATAAGTACTTAACCCACCATCGTTCACAAGGACCATGCAAAGAGGAAGCTCACGTTTGAAGGCCTCGATCTTCCTCTTCTCATCTTCCAACCTTTGGAGAAAGTCCTGAAGCGTGGTGGTCATTCTCTGAGACCCATCTTCGCTCTGAGCAACCTCGCCAAGAATCTCAAGAACGGATCTTCCGGGGACAAAGGCCAAGCTCAAATCCAAACTCAGTGCCATCTCCGGGTAACAACTAACGAGTAGGAACAAAACAAAGAAAAAGGTTAACTAATTTCACAGTTTCAGTGTCGTGTTGCGTGCTCAAATTTGAGGTGGCAAACCATTGTTATCATTGTTTCATTACAAAGAGGGAGGGAGAAGGGGATAGAGATTCATTTATTTATATTACAAAAATTGTGATTCGGGACAGAAAGATTCAGTGATCGCATTCGGGTCGTCGCGTAATCCCATTAGTGTAAATGTGTAATGTGACTCAAAACAAGGCTCAACGGTTGTTAATAACTTGCGACCAATTTTATTTTCTTTTGGAAAAAAAACACAACAAAAGCAATTGGCTTGTGGTTGATATGAGAATCTTTTGATTCCGTAATATCACGGCTTATATAATATGGTTGTATTGCGTTAATTGGTTGGATGAAATTTTGGTGTGGTTTCTGGGAGATTCTTTGGTTACTAGGCTTGTCTCTGGAGTCACCTATAAGTTGAGCCAACGTTGACCCACACATTTAGAATGCAGTTGCAGAATTATTGAGCCAAAGTTTTCAAATATTTTTATCAAATATTTTTTATAATTTATTTTGTCTCATATTCCTTTAACCTATCTTTATTATAAAGCTCTAGTTTAATGTATTTAATAATAGCATAATAACACTTTATATTATGGCAGTGCTTAAGTTGAATTTTCTGAGAAAGTGTTTGAAAAATGCATCACCCCAACCTCAACGAAGACCGCTTGATCAATTACTCTCTCGTGTTTGGCATGTTTTTTTTTAAATAATAAGGATTTTGGGATATTTTGAGAACCGACCACCACGTTTTTCCCGGTATTGTATTTAATGAAAACGAAATATGAGAAATGTCAGCAAGACATTTTTAGTTATAACTTTTTCTTCATCTAAATAATACCTGTAAAATAATTTCTATGAAATTTAATAAAAATGAAACTGTAAAAAATATTTATATAATTAGTGAATTTTAATTAAATTTATATGAAACTGTGTTTTTTTAGATGCCATCGAAGCAGATTTAGTTTCCGACATTAATTTCTTAAAGCAACTAAGGAGCAGTGACTAAAGTACTATTGTAGGATATTATGTAATAGAAATGGACAACATATGAGTCTCGTCTCGCATGTAATTGTAGACATTGAAGATGATAGACTTGTGGATGATATTGTCTTTCTATTTCTTTTTTATTATTTCTGTATTTCTATTTTGAGAGGTTGAACTTTATCTACAATTATTTGTAATGGTTTGCCATTGGCATTGATTCTTTCAAGTTCAAATCTTGATGTTATATTATCTGTAAAAAAATGGTTCCGAAATTCATAATCAGCTTTCAGCACTCACCATAACAGAGCCCAATTGCATTAGAGTTTCTTCCTTTGTTCCTTCATCTTGTTCTCTTCCAACACCCATAACCCATAACCCTTTCATTGGTGTGGTCCATGTTCTTGAACACAGAGAGTGTATCTGCAGAAAATAAGATTCCCGTAAGGTGGAAGAAAAACGGTGTGAGTTGGAAGGGGAAAACGATACCTTGTGTTGACGAAGGGTGAGATTCTTGAATGGTTCTGGGGTCCCCCTTGTTCGCTACCGCTACCACCCAATTTATTTGTCTATTTGGATGATGAAAACAAACACTTCACCCAGACACTCACTTTTTCTAACGCACCACTACCATACTCCACTCCACTTCTTCGATTCTATTCTCTTCTTCTTTTTATGTTCTTTGCCTTTTCATCAAATTTAATCGATCAAAACTTGGTTTCCTTAAACCAAAAATAAATCAAATTCCACCATTTAACTCTTCATCTTTTAACTCTTAGCACTAGTAACTCTTCTTTGCTTCCCTATTATCCTATTAAGCCTTTTATTTTTCTCTTTTCATTGTTGCTAGAAATGTTACATGGAGATGGGCCTAAATTTCACTTTATAAGTTTTTTATAAGATTGATTCCACGTATAACTGAGGGCAAATCTTACTTTATAAATCGAATTTTATGAAATTAAATTAAATTTAAAACTCATTTTTATTATAGTATTATAGTTTATTTTAACAAAGTTATTGGATTTATCACATCACCTCTCATCCACATATATCGTCTTATAATTATCTTAGTACAATTGTTTAGTTAGTTTGTCTTTACACAATTATCACAATTATCTAGTTTATCTATTCTGGATGTGGAAAAGTTACGTTAAAGATTTTACACGTAAGTATGGCAATTTGCATCTCGTAAATCTATTTTATGAACTTGCCTTATGGTGAAAGTCCATTTCTGTTAATTCTGCTAATTGTTACTTCAATTATTTAGCTTTTCCTTCATGAAAATTATATTTATGACATGTTGTCTTCAGCAAATTTAAGTTCTTTGGGTCATGTATGTTTCAAGCTTGTGAATGCACCATTATTATGTGCATTGTATGAAATTCGTAAGTGTTGAAAGTTACTAGGAGGATGAATGAGTTATTATGCGTAAGGTGTGAGTGTTTTGGATTTGAGTATTGAGAATTATCGACACGTGTGAGAGAAGTATCTGATGAAATGGCAACATGGGATATTATATGATGTGGGGCCGAGTAGTGTATTCGATTGTGTGTTTAGAGTTAGAGATAAGGATTCGAGAGGGATAAGAGTTTTGGCAGGTTTTGTTTATTTTTGTACAATCACAAATCGCCATGAATATATATCTCAAGATGCTTCTTCTTTTCATACATTCATTTCAAAAGGGATTCAGAAAAGGACAACTATTACCAGCCATTCCTTCTACCTTTTTCTATTTAATATATCTTCCATTTATTTCATTCCTTCTTTATTTTTTTCTTTTTATCAATAAATTAAATACTTTTTACTACATCATTATTTAAATTCCGACAAATTAAATTATTTATGAATATATTATTACAATTTTTCACGATGGATTGAGAAAGAACTCGAACATTCCCTTTCTCCCATCTAAAGTGGTACATGAATGTATGTCAGATTATTAACGGTGCAAAATATATACGCACAAATACGATGCTAACCACATTTCACCACCAAAAATAATTATTTTTAAAAAGAATCTTTTATTAATTACGAAAAATAATGTATGAAATATATTTGAAGGTAAAAAATAAAAAATATTAAAAATATGTAGCTAAAAGAGTGACAAAAGGTAAGAATCTCGCACTTAAATATATAAAAACTCAATTATTTAAAAGTTTTCAGAAAATAATAAAAATAAATTGAAGCAGTGAGAGCAGAGATACTGTATGGGAATCCTATAATTTGAATATTTTGAATCAAAGTTCCATTTTTTCTCTTGTGAAAATACTTTTTATCCGCATCTATTTCTCACATCTTGAAAGGGATTGATTCCGATCCCTTTTATGAAACCGTTCCTCATTTTCATTATCAATTTCGACTCCAAAATTTATAAATTCAAAAGTAATTATTGAACGAATCTATTAAACGAATTTTAAATTATTATTTTAATAATTGGAATAGCATGGTTTCGATAAATTGAAGGCGGTCCAGTATCTGGTCCAAATTATTAATTTTGCTGTTCCATAAAGTATCATAGCTTTCAATTTCATACACCCAATATAGTCTTTTAACATGCTTTGATTTTTTTACCATCATACATAAAAAATATATATATTAATTAATTAATTATGCTAATAATTATTTTAAAAAAGAAAACAATTGGGTGATCGCTAAATATAGGTAGAATCTTTTCTTCTTCTTACTGTGTTACTTTTAATTTATAAGACTTTGAGTCATTCTTAATTTGTTTGTATGGAGTTCAATTGGGTCACAAAATCACTATCAAATATATTAAGACCAAATTTAGTGAAACTATCGTCAATTGATTGATTTTTCTAACGACATGCTTCATGAAAAAACCACGTATTAATTTCTAGAATCAAACAAATTAATTTACACCTTTTTCAGATGTTGGATAATTTATATACAACAACTCAATACTTTTAATAAAATATGTTATTTGATAAGAGATATGGAAAAAAATTAAAATTATAAAAAATTATTATTATTTAAAATTAAAAAATTTTAAATTTTATAAAAGAAAAAGTAAGAATTCAATTTTTTTTATGATTTTTCATTCTTAAATAATATATATATATATATATCAATTTTAATTAGAATATTTTGACCTAATTATGATCAATATATTATTGACTCAGTTAAGATCATAAATCTGAATAATTCTAATAAACTTAAATAAATTTATTTTAATTTGATGAAGTTCAATTCAGATATACTTCAATCTAACTTAATTTAACTTAGATAAATTTTAGTCAATTAGAATAAGTTAAATATGTTTTATTATTATTTTTAATATTATAATTTATTTTTTTATAATTTTTAAAATAATTAAACAAGTAAATAATATTTTAAAAAATTTTCTTTTCGAAAAAGTGCTCAAGGGATTAAAAATCTAGTAAATGAATTCAATTTAGTGACAAAATTTAAGTTGGTGAAATTCTCCACCTTAAAATATTATGGCACTTTAAATATAAAATAATATATCATCACAAATTAAATATTAAAATAAAAAATTAATTAAAAATAAAGAATATTAAAAGATTCTAATATTCAATTCTTTTTAAGATAAGAAAATAACAATTTAAAAAAAAATTGAATTGATAATAATATAATTAAAATGTTAAATCTAAATAAAATAAAATAAAAATGACAATAAAAAGTTACGAGAAAGAGTGTAAGTGAGAAGAGAGAGAAAACTTCTGTAAGAACTTTTCACTTTTTCTTTTCTTTTATTTATTTTCTCTTTTTGGACTTTGAGCCCGTTTGTTTTTTTTTTCTTTTTTATTAAATTCTTTTAAATAATTTTTTTTAAATTATTATTTAAGATATTAATTAAATAATTATTTTATAAATTATTAATAAAATAATGATTCAAAATATAAGATTATATAGATCCGATTAAATCTAATTTTTCTTAGATTAATTTAATTTAACCACGTCATTTAATAGATCATAATAATAGACTATTTAGTAATAATAATAATTTGTATAATATTTTTTTAAAAAGTTTCTATTACACATTATGTCTATATATAAAGTTTAATTAATAATTTATAGGAATGTTACGTACTAAATTTTTTATGTAATTTTATTGTATAATACAAATGCAATTTTTTATTCGTTTTTTTAATTTTTTAAACTAGAATAAATAAATTAGGTAAAACAAAAATTCTTGAAAATTTGGAACCTCAGAAGTTTCCCGTGATAAAATTTCAAAGAATGTGACACCTTTGTCTGTTTTCTCCCAGAGACAAAAAAAAACTTATAATATTTCATACATAATGGTAAATTCTCAAAAACAACGGAAAAAAAAAAGCAGTAAATGCGACACCTTTGTTCCCATCCAGTTTTGTCGCATTCAGTTGGTTGCTTCAGCCACAAAAATATATGAACCATGTTCATCGTAAATTGTCAAAACTTGAATAATCTTTGGGCATTTGAATGTGACCTAATTTTATTCGTATGTTTACTTGCTTCTTCTACCTAAGACACAGCTGGATGCACATATGAAAAAAAAATAAAAATTTCAATGCATTCTTAAAGATTTTGACAGAAAGCAGAAGCTCTAGGTTACTAAATTTTCTTGAATCTCTCTTATTTTAATCCACTTTAAAATAAGGATAACTATGTTTTTCTTGGATTTGAATCTTCTCTTATTCACAATAAACTAAAAAAAAGACAGAAAGTTACATTAAATAAAATTTAATTATTTATCATATATTTATTTAATATTTCAAACAAACTACTTAACCTATTGTTATACTAAAGTAGATATTTGTGTTATTTATTTATTATTTTAATTAATTTTTATGTTAACTGTTAGATTTAAAAATAAAAATAAATAATTTGGAATTAATAAATAAAATTCTCTTATTTATTATGACTTGAGAGGATTTATATATATATATATATATTTTTTTTTTTTTTCATTTTGTATACTTTTAATTTATAAAACCTTGTAAAAAATAGGAGGCTCTAACAAGTTGGATTGGAATCACGCAAATTTCTGTGAGCAGATGAAAAAAAAGAATTGATTCCTTCATTCGGGCACAAAGCAGTGCCTTCCGTCATTCCCATCACCTCAAAATTAGACTGTTCATTTAATACATTAAAATAGGGAAAATATATTTTTATTTAATAATTAGGAGTAATGTTTAAATTTAGTAGAATTAAAATAGTTAAATAATTAATATATTATTTAAAATTTTTATTAATTATATTATAAGTTTTATATAAAAAAAATATATGATTAATTTTACTTAAAATCGCTGAATTTATGAAATATATAGGTTTTTATTTTCAAATAACGAAGAATCCTAGACGAAAAAAAAGTAAGTTTTTCTTCTTATATTTTTCAATGACTTTCGTAACTATCAAATTTTTAAAATAATATTAATTATGTAATTTTTGACAAAAATTTGATAATATAATTATTTAATTTTTTAAAATAATATGTTAATTATATAATTCTTAAAGTTGTATGTGTCAGTAATAATTAAAAATTTATAAAAAATAATTAATATTATATAAAAACTAATTACAAAAATTTAATTATATTATTTAAACATTTCTCATAATTATTATATAAAAAATATATTTTACCCTATTAGTTTAAGATTTAACGGTTTAATAATATTTTTATATGTATTTCATAAATTTATTATAAAAATTAGTATTTTTGTTAACAATATTTTCTTTTTCAAAATCTCTCATTAATTATATTCTGAAACTCAACTAAATTATAATACTCACAAAATTATTAAGAGAATAATAACCAACGTTTGATTTGTTATAAAAAACTTAAAAATAAATAGAAGAGAAATGTTATATTTTAGCAAAAGACTCTAGCTCTAAAAACAAAAGACGATACTGGAACATAGCACTCTCTCTCTCATTCTCTCTCTCTCTATATATATAGATATAGATATATAGATATAAAGATAAAAGTCTCCTCTCACGAACTTAAGGATAAGTGCTAAATACATTCATGTATAGCATTAATTTAAAAATCAAAATAAGCTAGGGTTAGCATTTGATGTGTTTCCAAAGACCACGAGGCTAATAGGTTAATCAGTAAGTCTTTTTCATCCCAGATTATCCATAAAACATCACCACACACCCATCACACATGAGAGTAATCTCACCAATTACTATAAAGATAATTTTGTAAGACATTCATCGACCTTTATCATATGACAATTTTAGTCTAAGTGACTTAGAGAGTCATTAAGGTCTAGATACCCTATAATATATCTTTAAATCCATACACACTACATTATCAACATACATCATGCTTATAACATAAAATTAAGTTCCCCTTAATAAGAGTATCAAGGTCTCATGCCAATATAAATATCATTAATAAATTTCACAGCATATCTCTATCACATATATCAAAATACAAAAATTTTACTATTCTAGGACAGGGTCAGTTCACTCACCAAACTCGCGATCTGTTTAATAAATTTTATGCAAACTTAAATTTTGCAGAAAACCAACCTTAAATCCTTTGACCTGATTTTCCTTTTAGGCAATGCTAGGGTTTTAAAATGAGTCTATTTAGGACTATTTTCATAAATTGAGAGTCAATGTTCAAGGTAGATTTTTCTAAAGTTTCAAATCAGTTCCATTTCACTTTATCACACACTAATTTAAAATATATCAGATTCAAGAATTCAAAACAAGATTCCACACAAAAATTAAATGTTATGTCATTCTCAATTTAAACACACAGTAAAGACAAAATAGGATACAATTACAATTTCAAACAATCCATTTACTCTTTACTCATTCACCAAGTAAATCAAAAAGTCATTTAATCAAAGAGCACAATTACATATAAAAAAAAAAATTCCCTTCATTATTCAGATTAACACAGTTTCATTTCACTATTTCAAAATATATCAAATTTAAGAATTCAAAACAGGAAAATTTAGCCAAAAATCAGGTCATCCCTAAAGTCAAATCCTAAGTTCTATACAAGTTATCCATAATACTAGCTTCCCTAACCTATTTTAGGTTCAAAAGTACTCTTTTTCTCCACTCCTTAGGATAAGGTCTCAAGTGTGTTTTAACTAATTATCTAAGTACCTATTTTAAAATCAAAACACATAACTGAAAATTTAAGGTAGAGTGATATTGATGAAGAGTAAACCACATGCAAAAGGAGTTGAACCCACATGCAAACATGGTGGCAATTTGGGAAGAAGAGGGTTTAAGTGATGAAAACTTATCCAAATTAAAGTTCTAATCGGTTGAAAATTATCTACTATTCACAAGCTTCAATTTGACACCCTTAAACCTTGAAAATGATAAAAAAAAGAAAAAAAATTAAAGAAGAAATAAAAAAATTTTCAGAGAAAATAATTTTAAAATTAAAAAAAATGTTAAAATAATAAAAGTTAAAAAAATTTATATTTTTTATTTATAATCTTTTTCAAAATTTATTAAAATCTTACACCTTTACCCCTTAATTTATTATTTTTCTAAAATTAATTCATATTATATCCTTACAATATAAATACATAAATAAAATATTTATTACTTATGTATAACGTAATTTTAATCATTAATAAGATTAATAAATAATTTATAATTCTTGATTTAATATAAAAATATAAATAAATATTTTAATTATAAATTTAAATTATTTATAATTTTAATAATAATTGTAATACTATCAAATAAAAACTATTAAAAATAAGTTATATTTGAATTAATCTAAAATATAAAAAAAATGTAATGTTATTTTATAAGAAAAAATATAAAATTATAATATTTTTTTAAAAAATAAATAACAATTAAATAATATTATTTATATATATAAAAAAATTCAGAACCAAGAATTATATATATATATATATATATATATATTATATGGATACTTCCTTCTTTTGTTCTTGAATATTTGGATAAGGTGATCTACTCCTTATAATTTTAAAAATAGAAATAGTACTTTTTGATACTTGAAAAATCAAATTTGGGCTTAGAAGTCCCTATATTTATTTTTGAAATTGAACCAAATCATGTACCTCATACGCCAGTCACATGGGAATGTTCCACAACAACCATTAGCCACATCAAAAAAAGAAATTAATAAGGTTAGGACAAAAGGACAATTTCTCCAATTTCTAAAAATAGAAAAACTTAAAATCAATATAAATAAAGTATAAAGGCTAAATTTATAAAAACATAGTATATATATAATTTAATTATAAATAAAAACAATATGCACTATAACAACACTATAACAATGTTGTAGTAAAAAAAGTACTTATGCATAGCATTAATAAAAAAAAAGAGAGAATAATTTAATAAAATAAAAATAAATATAATAGTATATTTTATTTACTTCTGACTTAATATTGTTATAGGCAGAAGACTAATTTAGGAGAAAATGGTATAAAGGAAGAGAAAGAGATGTTGTTTTATTTTTGGCACTGGTAAGAGCCCTACTAGTGAAACAAGTGCTATTCATTATGTTCCTTCATGAGTTGAATATTGATATCTTTGCCTAACTAAGATATGAAAGTGTGCAACAAGATATTTATCTCCCAATCTGTCTCTCATTACCCATCAAAAGCTTTGTCACTTGCTTAGTTATTCCCTTCTAGGAAGCAATGAATTAGAATTAGAATTATTACTTGTTAAACTTGAAGCTTTTCTTTGTTTGCATTTGAAGCCTTTATTGTCAGTACTGCACTTTCTTTTCATCCCTTCCATATTTTCACTATTGGATAAATCATATGATTAACCAACACTGACACTCTGATTCAGAGACACCTAATCAGCATCACACTCTATCATTCATTTCAGAGCAGTTATTCTACGTTGACCAATTACCATCAAAATCCATTTTCAATCCAATCCCTGTTACCTATTTCAAGTGGGGGACCATCCTCTCACCCAAACTCCTTTTTTCTTTTAAAGCTTATTTGCCAAATGCCTCAACTCAAGTGCCCCTTCCCTCTCCTGTACCATGACAGTAACACCCACCCACTCTATCTAATCAACACAACTATTTACTAACACAACTTCATTACTTACAAATCAATCTTTCAAACACAACTTTCATCATTAACACTTCTTTTTACCATCAATTCATCTCACATTATTTTTAGTTTAATCAATACTTTTAAACTTCAGTTTTGTATACTGTCTTAAATTTACAGAGGAAGAAGTCATCATTCTACACAGTTTTAATAGAAGCCACTTTTTCTCTTTGCACATTTTAAAAGATAAACTAAACTTAACTAGACTAGCTCACCACAGTCTCCTAAACAACAATAATTACTTCAATTTGGGTTGGTACAATTGGGGAAATGAATTTTCATTCTTTCATAAACACTATTTTAATTTTTTTGATATTATTAAAATCTTTGTTTAGTAACTGTTGCTATTAAATATTCCTCAGTAAATAATGAATTCTTCTAAGTTCTAATACTTATAATAATTTTCAACACGTGTTCTTTTACTAAAGTAAATACTGAAAAAATTTACAACTGTTCATACATTATACAAATTGTCTTAAACTAATAATTATATTGGAATCTCTGTCAGCTGGTATGTTCTAAAAAAAAAACTTTTTTTCTTGAAAAAAAACTGAATACTATTCAATACTTAAACACTGAAATTGTGGTGGTTGATATTTCACATGAAAAAAATATCTATGAAAGAAAATAATAATAATAATAACAAGCAAGGTGAGGGTGAGAAGAAAAAAATAAAAATAAAAAGGAAGAAGGCGACAACATTGCTTACGCCGCATGAAACTCAAGATGCGTCATTTCAGACAGAGGGGCGAAACGGCACCGTTTTTTGTGTGGTTGGTTCCACCAATTTGCAGTTGCTTGCTTCCATTCCAACCCAATCCACTAATATATTTTTTTTATCTATTCTATTCCCTTCCTTCTCTTTCCCTCACCAACAAACCATCCATCGCATACAAAGTCTTCTCTTCTCTGACTCCTCCGCGAATCGCCGTTGTAGTTCTGCGCTCCACTCGAAACGACGCAGTATTCAGTTCTCTGCGCTGTTCCGGAGCGAACATTAAAGGTTCCGTTATTGCCGTTGCTTTTTATATTTTTTTCTCCTTCCGATTCGTTTTTTAGATGGATCGGTCGGCGTTGACGGTCGGACCAGGCATGGATATGCCGATTATGCACGACAGTGATCGTTACGATCTAGTCCGTGACATCGGGTCCGGAAATTTCGGCGTGGCGAGACTGATGCAGGATAAACAAACCAAGGAACTCGTTGCTGTCAAGTACATCGAGAGGGGCGATAAGGTTGTCTGAACCAACGAATGAATGAGCAAAAGCGTTTTTTCTGTTTTTTTTTTTGTTCTTTGGTGGTGTTCTCTTTGTTGCCCCTTGTTTTGGTAAATTTTTTGTTTTCACGCTTTTGGCGAAGGGAGAGAGGAAAAAAAAAAACTAATTGTCCGCATGATCAACTTGCTTTAATTGTTTCTTTGGTTGTTGCTGACGTGTGATGCTATTTTTGTTATGTTCCGTGTTTCCATTTTTGTTTCTGTACTACTTGTTTCTGTTTTTTTTTTTTTTTAATTTTTTTTAATATTTTTACGGCATTGCTTAGCACTCAGCAAATTGCTGTTTCTTACTTGTAAGTGCTGGACTCGTGTGTTTTTTTATGGTGTTATTGTGCCTCACAGATTGATGAAAATGTAAAGAGGGAAATCATTAATCACAGGTCTTTGAGACATCCCAACATTGTTAGGTTTAAAGAGGTAAGTATATTTTTCAAGGTTTTTAATAACTGTCTGCGACTGCGGTTTTTTAGTGTCCAAAACTGCAATTGTGTAGGCACATCGGCCACAATTTTCTGTGACTGTGCTGTTGGCCACACTGTTAAGGTTTATGGAGTGGTAGTGACGGCTTTTGTGGTCACATTTATCCACAAATTCCCACAATATTTATATATTTTTAAAACCTTGATATTTATATATTTTTACTTTGTACGTGGTTATTGTTCGTCGTAGGAAGAGCAATCGTTTCTTTGTAATGTTTTATAAAATTTCACACAGGTTATTTTAACACCTACTCATCTGGCGATTGTTATGGAATATGCATCTGGAGGAGAGCTCTTCGAGAGAATCTGCAATGCTGGGCGTTTTACTGAGGATGAGGTTCTTATTTATTTTCACTTATTCTTCACTTGATTATTATCAATTTGTACTTTTAATACTTTGCTTATGCAAGTTTCTAACCCTTTGTTGTGATTCAGGCTCGATTCTTCTTTCAACAACTCATATCTGGGGTCAGTTATTGCCATGCTATGGTAATGAAACATTTTTCCCTTTTTGCTCTGTCCAATCAGTTTTGTTTACACTGCACAGAAATGTAGTATATGTAATGTATTAGTCTTCTGAACATTGTGTCTGATATATAAATCTTCTTTGTAATATCTGTTCATGAAGCAAGTATGTCATCGGGACTTAAAGCTGGAAAATACTTTGCTAGATGGAAGCCCGGCACCTCGATTGAAGATATGTGATTTTGGGTACTCTAAGGTAAGGTTTCTTTTTCTCACTAGCTTTTCAGGTGTGAGTTGCATTCTTTTGCCTATTTTACTGGTAGTTGTTAGGTTGAATAATATTTAACTCCAGTTACATTCAGCTTGTGTGTGTGTGTTTCATTTTTCTTCAGACACTTTGTTCTTCAGATTAGACTGTGATGATGAAATTGAACTCCGTAAGTTACAAAGATTGTTTCAGTAATCTGGGATGTTGGAAAAGAGACATTTTGTACATGACTGTTGATGGTGAATTCTTATAACCTAAATTCTTTAATAAGCTTGTTGGCCATTATGAATTCCCATCGCTAGCTAGACTTTGGATTGTTAAAATTATGAGCCTGTAAGCCTGTCACAACACTATACTGTTTCTTGCGGTTCTTGACAAAATGGATTAGTTGGCCATTGCATGTTTATGGTATTGTTTCTTGTGAACTTGTATCTCTGTCTTGTGTTCTAGGGTGCATTGGAATTAAAATTCATGCTGAGTTCCTTGAAATTTGCTGTTATTCTTTTATTTCATTGATTCAATTTCCTTCTGACTTGTAAGTGCCTGAACATCATCATTGTCATATCTCACAAATCTGATGGGGATGGTGTGATTTACAGTCTTCAGTGCTTCATTCACAACCAAAGTCAACTGTGGGGACTCCTGCGTATATTGCTCCAGAAGTATTGCTGAAACAAGAGTATGATGGCAAGGTAGAGCATTTATTGTTTTATTTCATTTCATGGTATTTTTCTGTTTTGCATAGATCCATTATTGTCACAAATAATTGAACATTTTGTTGTTAACTTGTTATCTTTTATGATATTGTCTAGTTTTTTCACCCAATCAAATGGTCATTTTGGTCTGCACTCCAAACAAAGCACATTCTATTTTTTTGGTTGTTGTTTCCCACCTAATTTAGGACTTAGTGACACTAGCTGAAAATCTTATCTTAGCAAGGAAAGACAGACACTTCAAAATTATAGTCATGTCAATGTCGAACACATCACAGATACTTCAAATACATTTGTCATTTCCTCGCATTTTGCAAATCGTCACTTTAAATTTTGTTATATATCACAATAAAAATAAGTTATCCTTTTTTATGTCTACAGTTGGACTCAGGCTGATTTTTAGAATATATCGGTTTACTCTTGCTTTAAGATTTGAGTTGTATGCTGATTTTATATGTTGTATAAAAGCTGGATCATGTCCTATTATTGTTAAATTTTTTGTATCCTTGCATCCCTTGTCGAATCTGTACTTTCTAGTTTTTAGTGACAATTTACAGTGTTGCCCTATATGTACTATTACTAAGAGAATAGGAGATAATTTATATTCATGTCTTTTCGTAAAGTACTTAATGAACTGTTTAGTTCTAAGGCACAAAGCGGGAGTAGGGAATTTTGTCCCCTCATTGTTCCCTCTCCTCCCCTCCCTGTATTTCCCCCCAATTAAACACTGTCTAAAAGGATGTTATTTTTTGTTTTTTCAGTACATCAATAAAAAATATGAAGTTCTTCAATGCAATTAAATCATAAATCTAGTTGAGATCATTACCACCTAACTTAAGCCTTCCTTATTTCATTTGTACATATCATTTTTTTTAATTTAACATTGAGTTTAAACTTAAACAAATGTAGCTTCACTTTCAAGTTTGGTTTGATGTTTTTTGTCTGCTATATCCACATCTTAACAATTGCACTAACTCACTATATACTGGTGACCGATCAACCCCTTCCTTCAATTTTCAATATCATTAGAGTAGTGCAAGTATGAAATTGATTTAAGCGTCAAAGATTTTGTTTTTAACTTTATTAGTTTTCATGTGGAGTAGTATCTTAATGGGTTGCTTCTGTTATATTTTCTGGCATTTATAATTAGCTTGCAGATGTCTGGTCATGTGGAGTCACCTTATATGTAATGTTAGTGGGAGCATATCCTTTTGAAGATCCTAATGAACCAAAGGACTTTCGGAAGACAATTCAGGTATATCAGATCTCTAGCTATGTGCTTTTCTGATTGCGTGAGTGCAACTTGTGATTGCTGCCTGCTTCTTCGCAGAGAATTCTTAGTGTCCAGTATGCCATTCCAGACTGTGTTCAAATATCTCAAGAGTGTCGCCACCTTATCTCAAGGATTTTTGTTTTTGACCCAGCAGAGGTAATTTCTATTTCAAACAACTGACCTACTGCAATACACAAATTGGACAATACACAATCGCAGAGTAGTTTTGTTCTTTAGATTCATTTTTTATATACCACTACTTGAATGTCTTGTTAAATTTTTGGTCACACTATATTATGTGGGAGCTCAAACAATATCACTTGTTTCATGTTAAAGGGATTTTTAGCATTTGAATGTTTTGGACATCGTATTTGTCAGGCATTTTCCTTCTCCTAGGAAGTTTTATTCAATTTATTCTAATAAATTACTTTTTCATTTTATATAGATTGTTTTGACGTAGTTGGGTCTGCTGACTGTAAAATATAGGAATAACTTCAGTCAGATTCATTTGTTTGAATCTCATGTCTTTGGATATTTACGTGACAGAGAATCACCATGTCTGAAATCTGGAACCATGAATGGTTTCTGAAGAATCTCCCTGCGGATCTGATGGATGAGAAGATAATGAGTAATCAATTTGAAGAGCCAGACCAACCCATGCAGAGTATTGATACGATCATGCAAATAATTTCAGAAGCTACCGTACCAGCAGCTGGGACCTATACTTTTGACCAGTTAATGGGGGAGCAAATTTATGACTTAGAATCTGAATCTGATGCTGAATCTGAGCTTGATATAGATAGCAGTGGGGAGATAGTGTATGCCATATAGTTTGATCTTTGGCATGGCTTGAAAACCAACATATTAAATGGAGAGCATCTGAATATTGTGCTTGGGATTTTCAGCATCAAGAGAAGTATGTGGTGCCCGCATTTTCTGTAGATTAGCCTGGACAAAACAAACTTCGTGTTAATATTTATGTATTCAGTGTCGGTCGCAGAGGGAAGAAATGATTGTTACCCTTTCATCACTTCCAGGTTAATGCTTGCTTTTATATACATATTATTTACATATCAGCCTTTTTGTTGTTTCCCAGCTAGTTAAATTGGCTGATGGGTGAATGATGTTTCATGCCCTTCCTTATATACACACTCCATTCCATGTAAACAGTTCTTTTTCAGTAGCCATATTTGTCTGTTACTAGTTTCTGTACTTCAGTACTCGTCTACAATTAAATACAGGTAAAAAGGATGTTGTATGTGGTGGATTAAAAAGGTGCGTTCATAGAGATAGGGATAACACAAGATGGTTTTTTTTTTTTTTTTTCGCACCCAATGAATTTCTTGGTCATTTATTTATTTTGGAATAAGTTTTTCCAATTGTATTTTGAAATATAAAAATTATATTTTTTTAATAAATGGAGGTGATCTACGTGGCTGTCGGAAGAAACATCCTACCAGATAAATGTGTAAGTTGGAAGATAGTTTTTTTGGTGTGTATTTTTGTGGATAATAAAATAATATAACGCTGAATTTATTGCAAAATTCTTTTAATACTAGTTATTGACATATTGCTTATTTAATTAAATGAGAAGAGCAATAATGAAGATAGAAATGATAATAATATTGGTAATAATAATAATAATAATAATTATAATAACAATAGTGTCAGGAAAGTAGTTGTTGTGTAGGTAATAATGGTGAATATTTATGTCTTTTGAATATTTTATATTTAGGATAAAAAAATTAGTCTCATAATTTTTTATATAACAAAAGATAGTATTTTTATTGTGCCTATTTTTTTATTTATTGTATGACATGATTTTTTTAAAAATCAAACATAGGAAGTGTCAAATCCTGTCAATTAAAAAACCCGAAACTGGATAAAAAAAAATGAAAATTGAAACAAAACACTTTTTTGGATTCAATTATGATTAATTTTTATTAAGCCAAGCGGTTCAGTTTTATTTACTGTTTGTGTTTCAACCAAACCAAAATATAGAATTATATTATTGTAATTGTTTTTCGTTTTACATGTTTGTATGCGACTATCATGGATCATAATAATACTTATTAATTCTTTATTTTTTTGCCTTTTGTCTCAATTGTTTTATGAAGTCATTAATTTTTTGTGAAAAGAGAAAAAAAAATCATCTAGGAATAGTGGCGTGATATATTTATGTTCATTTTTTTAATCTTATTTTGATCTTCATAAGTGAATATGGTTTTGACATACATGTTTATGTAATATTAATTAACGTAAAGCCCTATTAGAATTAGTGACAAGTTTCTCATACTTTTTTCTTCTTAGCATTTTAGGCAACTTAATAATGTATTTAATTTTATTAGAAAAAGCTAATTTGATTAGTGATAATATATTATTTTTTGGATGAATTTGTAACTTTTTTCCCCGATATATAAATATATTTTAATTGTATTTTTAGTTTCTAAAATTTATAATAATTTTGATTTTGATTGTTTAAATTAAAAAAAAAAAAAATCTCTAGATACAAAATTTGAGACATTAAAAAACTCTAAATCTTAAACATTAAATTTTAAATGCTAAAATAATCATTTTAATCTTTTCAATTTTGTATTTAAGAATTAAAATAATATATTTTTTTTAAATTTTAAAAGATTAAAATTTACGTGAAAATGATTTAAAATACAACTATTTTTGAACGAAAGGAGTAAATAAAGAAGACAAACACTGATATTCCAAACTTAGGAATCACCGAGAAATGGTGTTGTAAGTTCGTGGCCAATCCAATGGGAGGCGAGTATGTGAAAGCCATGATGAATAGTACGATGACAATGAAATTATTGGATGTAAACGTGTGATCATACATAGAGAGAAGACTGAGAAAAAGGGTGTGGTGCTTCAAGAGGAAGTAAATTAACGCGTGAGGAAATTTCTTGGAAGCCTTCACCCACTGTTACAATTCCTATGTAACGTAGATACACAATTTTTAAAAGGGTGCGTGTACTTTATTCAGAGCGTGTGCATAACTGGTTTTCATTCACTCTGAAAGAAAAGGCAGATCGAAGGAGTATTCATTAGGGTGGTTTTGTATCTTTTGGAGCGATTCCCGTTATGGGAATGGGAGTGTTCACTGGGGCTGCTTATGGAGCTGCGATTCAAGAAGGGCCGAAGCAGGTTGTAGGGTTGGTCTCCAAGGCTTTCAAGTTCAGAGAGTCACGCAGAAACCTCGGATCCACTGTGCAGCGTGCTATTCCAATGGCCCAAGAAATGATACGCTTTAACCAGGAACTGGGACGCCCTGAGGAAGAAAGAGCTTCTCTCTTGGAAGATCTGCAAGAGGGAGAAAACGTTTTCAACGCATACTCCAATGTCCCCTGGTGGCAATGTTTTTGCTTGCCCTGTTTCCAGACCAAACTTGAAGAAGAGTTGGAGGCTGTGACCAGGTCCAACGTTAATCTTTTGATACCTCTGGTGGCAAGGGATGTGCTAGAGACTCTTTGGACAGTGAAGAATGGTATTCATGGGAGACAGTTGAATAGTCTGTTCAAGCCTCCTTCAAAACCGGATGTTGTGGTTGGACTCGGATTAGACAATCCTTTGTCCCTTTTTAACAAGTTGAAGAAGCAGTTGCTACAATCGGGTACTTCGGTACTCGTGTTGTCTGGTCTTGCTGGGTATGGAAAGACAACATTGGCTACACTCCTATGTTGGGATGACGATGTTAGAGGTAATAAATATGAATCTTTCAACTTCCATATATCAACCCAGTTATAATTCCTTTAGCCAATTGTAGATTTCTATTTATATAGTTTTACTTTTGTGAACATAAATATTTGATAACTATGCAATCATTAGTTAATGATGCGACCTTATGTTTTTGTTTGGACCAGGTAAATTTGGGGAAAATATCTTGTTTCTCACTGTGTCCAAAACTTCCAATTTGAAGACAATTGTGCAGTCACTGTTTCAACACTACGGGTTAGTGATGCCTGACCTTGACCTTGCTGATGATAATAGGTTCGCCATTTCACACTTGAAAAATTTGGCGCGGGAGATTATGAAAAGTCCCATGATGTTGGTCCTTGATGATGTTTGGCCTAACTCAGAATGCCTTATCGAGGCATTCAAGTTTCAGGGGTTGTCAGATTATAAAATTTTGGTGACTTCTAGATTTAATGTTCTAGGATTTGAACCTGCATACCGCATGGAAACTCTTTGTCTAGAAGATTCGATTACCCTTTTGCGTCAATTAGCTCTCCCCAATGAAGGAAGCTCGTCATCCCTTTCTGATGATTATGTAGAAAAAATTGATTTGACTCCACAGGTTCTTTCTCCTACATTTTCATATACACATATATTGACGTTAAGGAAACCATTAAAAACCTTTTTAACCCATGGGTGTTAGATGAACTCTTAAATTAACATTGGGCAAATCTTTTACTGGTTGCATCAATTAAGTAAGCAGAATCTAAATCGAATCATGAATTATTATTTTCTTAAATAGAAAGAGTTAGGCTCTGATTATTAATTATAACTTCTAGTTTAGTGATAACAAAAATCTTACAACTTTGACTATTTTAATTCTGTAACTTATATAAAACCAACCCATAATGCTACCATTCACAATTTGAAATTATTTTTTACAGTCAAGTGAAGCTTGCAGTTAGCGTCACTTTAGCCGAAGTTATTAGCTGAACTAGCCAATATGAGTAGTTGCATGGGCTCAGAATCATCTTTGTGATCAATACTAAGTTTTGCAGCTACTTTTCTATTTTCTTGCAGTGAATTTAATTGTAACCTGGAATCATTCCCTATATTTAGATTGATAGAAGAAAGGAGTGGATCACAAATTGTTTAAAAATATCATAGGATAGAATGAAGTACGATAAAATGAAATTGAGCAAAACTTATTGTTTAATCACTTCTTTCTATCTTTATGTCTACTTAACAAAAATAGAGTAAAAACTCCATCCCATCATAAAATACTGAATGATGATTCTGTAATTTTATTCTATTTGCCCTTTTATATTACATTCCATTCCATTCCTCCGCGATTAATTTTAATTGCTTGCACTAAAATTCAGATAGCGAGGTATTGTTACGGTTCACCACTTGTTCTTGAACTGGTTGGTGGATCTCTCAAGAAAGAGCGTGTGCATGTGTGGAGACAGAAGGAAAGGAAATTGTCGAGGGGTCACCCTATTGTTAAGACTCATACTGAAATGCGCACCATCTTCAAAAAATATTTGGATGATGCATTGGAAGATAAGCCTATCATCAAAGAGTGCTTCACGGACTTAGGTTTATTTCCTGAAGACCAGAGGATACCCGTTGCTGCCCTCATTGACATTTGGACAGAACGGCGGCAACATGAACTTGATGATGATTTGGAGCAAAGACAAGAACTAGAGGAAGAAGATGCTGTGAATATTGTCTATGACTTAACCGACCGGCACTTGGCTAACCTTGTTGTGAGAAGGTACACTCAATGCTTACTAGTATAAATGTGTCATAAAGACATACTTCTTTACATGTAAAATAAGGGAAAATAAACTATGTACTCATAGTATAAAAGAGTTTTACATCATATTTTTGTTGAAAAGTTCATATAACTTGCCTGAAATGTAATTTATATATTTTACAAATCACCCAAGAGTTTCATAGTAACATTCAATTACAAATCTCGATTAGTCTATTAACTTATGAAAACACTGACAATAAAGAAACAATAACTTCAACATATGTATAGAAAATAGTTTATGGCTATGCTTCTCTTTTGGCACCTAACTTTTTTCTCATCAATCAGGGAAGTTGGAATTAACCTAGGTGATTACTGCAACCACCATTTCTTAATGCAGCATGATCTTATTAGAGAGATGGTTGAAGCCATTCAAGAACCATGTGGACAAAGGAAAAGATTGATGTTTGACATGAATGAAAATAATTGGTCTCAACAGAGGCAAAAAAATACCGTTGCGCACACATTGTCTATATCAACCTGTAAGTCGATCTCTCTTCAAAATGCAAGCATTGTTGCCATGTTATACACACACACATAAAAAATGCCAGCAAAAAATTATGGGTTTCAAACAATTTTTACATGAGACCAAATGAAATGTTTTTGCAGGCAAAATGTCGACTCCAGAATTGGAAGATTTTGTAAAGGCTGAACTAGTTGAGGTTCTGGTCTTAAATCTTCGTAGTAAGAAGTTCACCTTACCAGACTCTATAAGAAAAATGAATGAACTAAAAGTTCTCATAGTCACTAATTATGATGATTTATACTGTTCTCTGTCGAACAATTTTGAGCTACTTGGTTCTCTACCATGCCTGAAAAGAATCAGATTGGAACGAGTTTCAGTTACTACCTTAGGCAAATGGCAGAATCTGCGAAAGTTGTCTCTTTATAGTTGTAACACGAGGGAGGCTTTCGAAAGTGACAGCATTCCAATTTCTGAGGCACTGCCAAATCTAGTGGAATTGTGTATTGATTATTGCAAAGATTTAGTGACACTACCCAATGGATTGTGTGATATTACTTCTATCGAGAAGCTTAGTATCACTAGGTGCATGCGTTTTATTGCGTTGCCTCATGACATTGGAAACCTCGAGAACTTGAAAACACTGAGACTTAGTTCCTGTGCTGTGCTTGAAGAGATACCGGCTTCAATTGGAAAGCTTTTTCAGCTGCGTTTTCTTGATATATCAGGCTGTGTAAGTCTTCGGAATTTACCAGAAGAAATTGGAAACTTGCGGAATCTGGAAAGCTTTCACATGGTTGGTTGTTGCTCATGCAAAATCTCTTCCTCAGTCACCAAACTCAAGAATTTAAAGGATGTCAGATGTGACGAAGAGACTGCTATACTTTGGAAAGATGATTTCAAGCCTAGCCTTCCCAATCTAAAAATAAAGGAGGCTAATGATCATAGCTTGTTCATATTTAATGATATATGATATGATAATGTGTTTGTTGGTGTTGTACTTTCTGTTATGAGATTCATTGATATGTCATTTGCAATATGTATGGAAAAACACTATCTTCTTATGTACACATGAGTAATTAATGTTTATGTATAGATAGAAAAAACCTGCATACAATACCATAGGTATTTAAAAGAAGAAAACTTGCATGCAATACCATAGTATTTTAAAAGAAGAAAAGTGTGATAGGTATTTAAAAGTAAAACAAAAAGCATCCGTATAATACCAAAGGTACTGGTAGTGGTATTCTCCAACCATATTTTAAATTCTACATTCTAATATACAATACATTTAATAAGATGCTAAATTATCAAAATCAAACTCCAAATTTGATTGAAGAACGAAACCAAAAGTACCTATGATAGTGCACGCAAATTTTGTTCCTTTTAAAAATAAGTTATAATGTCTTTTAGGCGAAAACTACGAACAAATCTTTATTATTATTATTATTAAAATAAACTTTTAATATACTGACATTGATTCACATAAATGATAAGAACATGTTTTTCAGGAATAAATCACGCTGGATGAGAAATACTTAAAAAAAAGTATTAGTACAAAAGGAAAAAGCTTTTAGTGTATGTTTGAGAAATAGTTTCAACTAGCTTTTAATTTTTTAAACTGGTTAAAAAAAATTGCGTAACCTTATTAATTATGTTTGGAAAATAAATTTATAAAAAAAATTGTAGTTTTTTTTATTCAAGTAAAATTTTTTTACGCTAGCTTTTATTTTTTATTCTCTTTTTAAATTTTTAACCTTTTCCTCTCTTATTCTTTTTGTTAACAAGAGGGTTTTATTTTATTTTACTGTTATTTTTATTTTTATTTGTATGTATACTTTTATTTTATTTACACTATTTACTTGACTATCGTAGCATTATACTTTCAAGACATATATAATAGCCTATTACATTATTTATTCAATTATTTTAACATTATACTTAAAGATATATTAATTATTATCCTAATCAGTATCATATCTATTATTATTAAATCGTGCAATGTAGTGTTTTTTTAAAATATAAATATTTGTTTGATTTAATTAAATTATTTAACTAGATTTAAAAATGATAATTTTTTTTATAAAAGAAAATAAAATAAAGTTATTAGAGAAAGATATTGATATAAAAATATTGTTAAAAAAATAAAATTAGGAAGAGAAATATTAAAAATATTAACAATAAAATATATTTTTATAAGGTTAAATTTATATAAATAAATAAGTATTAATTATTTTATTTTTTATTATATAATTGAGCAAATTTTTAAAGAAGATAACACCTAAAAAAATTTAGAAAGTAATGCACAATGATAACTGTTTCTATATCCACTCATCTTATTCATAAACACATGATTAGAAGGAGTATTAGTTTTTCAGGAAATATAGCAAGAAATACTCGTCGATAACATAAATTTGTAACTAAACAACAATAATAAAGATATCAACATTGTGGTCACTTCTCCCAATCTTTTGCCAAAATTCCAAATAAAAAAGAGTAAGAAGAAATGCATGTGGTTGAAGATTATAAATCTCAAAGAATAAAACAGAACTTTCATAGCAAAACTCCTAAGATTGTTTGGATTCTGAAAAAGATAAAAAAGCATACATATTGTTTCTATTTATGATAATTATTGAATTCTAATAACAATTGACAAAGTCAGTGATAGCTACGAAAGAATTTTACTCTTCTAATCCATCCTCTCACAACCTGCATTTCAGTGCTTGGAAGCAAATAAAGTCAAGGACAACAATTGTATACTTACGTGACGATCTGGAAGCAGTTATCGATCGATTTGAGGACCATATTGAAGTCACCAATGTCTTATAATCTGACATTCGAAATTTAAATTTCCCAACAAGAGCTTCTCTGCAGGAGGATCTGGGAGTGCCCTTTTTGTTTCAAAGCGATGAAGATGCAGTAAACGATTGAGGTTGTTGGATCTGATGCCCTTGTTGAGAAATTTAAATTCCAGATGTCAGACTATAAAATTTCAATGACTTCAAGGTTGCTTTTCCTAGATTTGCCATTTGATGCATCTGATTACGATCATACGTTCAGCAACCCTTTTGGGTCACTGCATACTTTGGTAACTGCATTAAATAGTTGGAATCATTTTTTTTTCTTTTGTCCTGTAGCATGGACGTGCAAAAGTGATGCATATTGCATAATGGACTCTTTTTAGGGTTACAGTTCAATGTATCAATCATTTAATGGTTGGTCAACATGAAAGATGCATAACTTAGTCCAACTTGTTTATCACAGATTAAAAAACATATTTTAATTTTAAATTATTTACTAATTATTATCAGCGACAAATAAACAAACGTAGTGTAAATGATGTCATCCATGTAGCTCTTAGAATTGAAATCCAGAAGTCTTCTTCGTACCAACATTTTTCTCTCATCCTAAACCTTTCTAGCTCATCAAATACAACCCCATCAAAGAGAACAATCTAAAGTATAAAAGTGTTTTGAGTGTCAAGAATAAGCACATAGCTATCAATTATGCAATTTGCAAAATTATCATTATCATTGAAGGATTAGTTCTACAGGAACTTAACAAAGATAAAGAGTCCATATTTGATGAATAAGAGCTTGTTTATGATAAAAAGAGTTTGTTCTGGTTGATCATAGTGTGCTAATTAGATGAAACATACACACATCACCGACAAAAGAAAAACCTAACAAGACACAATAGCTTCTTTACATTATTACCAAAGACAAAATATGTGAAGTGATAATTTATCATGAACGACGAAAGTTGTGAAATACAAGGTGGAGAAATTTGTGATAAGGAAAAGAGATGATAAAATCTCCTTAACTCATTCATAATTTCTTAACAACTCTTTTGCATGTTATATCATAATCCTAATACTATTTTCTACTTTTTAAAGATTACAATAT
The DNA here is from genome assembly GCA_016859785.1 of Macrotyloma uniflorum. Taxonomy (NCBI): domain Eukaryota; kingdom Viridiplantae; phylum Streptophyta; class Magnoliopsida; order Fabales; family Fabaceae; genus Macrotyloma; species Macrotyloma uniflorum. The sequence goes on from BDMB01000003.1 coordinate 3,879,572, forward strand.
TATATTTAACGAAATCACTTCTTTCTATTTTCATCTCTTTTTCAAAAAGAGAAATAAAAAATAAACATCAAAATATTTAAAAATTGTTTTAGTTAAAAAAAATAAAAATAGAGAACAATTTTTATATAACTTAACAATTTAGTTTTTTAATTTTTTACTGAAACTGTTTTTAAAAAGAAAAAAACCCTTATGATTTCATGTATTCGTAGAACAATTTAATACAACGATACCCTAAACGTACCATTTTCATCGATAACTTATTATTATGGTTTAATTATTTATATTTTTACACTTGAACAAATTTTATTTTTTATTTTCTATTCTTAAATTTTTTATACATATTATTTTTAATCTCTTTTAATCCTTATGAATTTAGATTGTAGGACTAAAAGAAATTAAAATTTGAATATAAAAAAATTTAAAGAGATTAAAATGAATGAATTTTAATTAGAAAGAGATATTAAACATATACAACATAAAGATATTAACTCACTTTCTATTTAATACTTTATTTCGAGGAATTAGAAGTTTGTTAGTTGAGTTTATTTGGAAGATATAAAGCTATTCAATAAATTATAACACAGTTTTAATGCTCATTGTAAATTATTAATACAAGACAAAAGAATCACACTCTACTAATGATGTGACAAGGCCAATAATTATATTAAAATATGTTACATAATCAATGCTTCCTTGTTCAACCATGAGAAATGTACCGAAACTTATCTGCTCTGTAAACGACAAAGAAGGTGTCCCTTGTGATGTTCGCAGTTCCGTGCTACTGTTAAAAACTAGATATACACTTTGTGAGCAAAAATAAAAAAGCAAGAGATATATGCAAATTTATGATAGTGATGATGCTTGTGTATTTTGGAAAGTACTTTCTAAGATAAAAAAATACTTTATAAACGTTCGGAAATGAGCAAACTTAGCATCTCAACACATGATATCACACATTACATGAAATCTTCTGCTCTTTCAAGCAATATCTACTGTTTGCAAATTGCAAGAAACATGAAAATACATGGCACTTGGTAACAAGAGTAGGGCTATTGTAGATACTCTTATACAAGATACATAAAATACTAACGGCCATTGGTCTAAGGAAGCCATTTAAGTTAACATTAACTTGAGGAACCTCGAACTTTAGATTGGGAAGCTTAACTTCAAATGCTTCCTTCTATGAAGCATCCCAGGTTCCAGGAGTTAGGGACTTATTGAATGAAGCCAGTTTAAGTTAACATCAATTTGAGGAACCTCTACCTTCAGATTGGGAAGCATAGCTTCGAATGGTTCCCATGACACAGCTGTCTCTTCGTCGCAGACCACTACCTTTAAATTCTCAAGATTGGTTATTGAGTATGGTAATTCACACCTTGCACAGCTTGTCATATTGAGATTTCTTAGATTACATAGATTGCCAATTTCCTCTGGTAAACTTGGAAGGCTTATGCAGTTTGAGATGTTAAGAAGTCTTAGCTTAGAAAGGTTTCCAATAGAATCTGGTATCTCTTCCAAATCAGTACAGGAACTTAGGTTCAGAAGTTCCAAATTCAACAGCTGTCCAATTCCTTGGGGCAGAGAAGAAAGTTTGTGGCAATTAGTAATACTAAGCTTCTTTAGTGGGGTAATATCACAGATCCCATTAGGCAATCCGACCATATCCTTGCAATAGTCAATGTTCAAATCTACTAAACTTGGAAATGAATCTGAAACTATAATTGTACCATTTTTAAAAGCCTGGCTTATGTTACTACACATGTAGAGGGATAATTTCTTAAGATTTTTCAATGCCCCCAAGTGAGGAACAGAAATCCGCTCAAGTCTGATTCTTTTCAGGTTCGATGCAGAACCTAGTAGTTTGAAATTGTCCAGTTCAGAATGATGAAAACCATAATTTGTCATGATAAGAACTTTTAGTTTAATCATTTTCTCCATGAATTTTGGAAAGGAGTACTTCTTAGTTTGAAGATTTAAAATCAGAACTTCAGCTTGGGATGGTTGTATGTCGGACCAATATGAAACACAAGTTTCATCTGCAAAATCAACCCATATGATGTCAGTATACACTTTCTCTATTAGCATTATTACTATTTAAGAGTATACATTTAAAAACGGTATAACTAACCAGTTGATATCGACAATGTCCGGGCTGAGACCTGTTGAAGAGTCTGTTTAACACACCATCCGCGATAGTTTGACAATAAGCGGGACATCATGCCTTGTTGCTTTTCACCAAGCCACCATTCACTTTGATTTTCATTTATGCGAGTAATAAGTCTTTTTCTCTGTTCAATTGGTTCTCTGTTGTTCTGATAAATTGCAAGATCTCTTAGAAGATCATGGAGGACGACAAAGTGGTTATTGTAGTAGTAACTGTCCGAGTCACTTGTATTTTTCCTAGTAAACGAGCAGAAAAAGATAAATGTTTATAAAAAGACAAATTACCCCACAAGATTATCTAATACATGCAGTCTGTTAGATAAATTACGAATTTCAACGTCTGACCTAAGAATGAGTTCAAAAAAATAAATGAAGTGTTGCATGATGTGATGATAAGTTTCCATTCATTCCAAGAGAAATGGTCGTTTTGATCTATTTATAAGTTACTAATGGATTCTTGCATAAGCTATACATGCTATTGAATTATTTGTTTTAGAGTATAAGTCACCTTAAATATAAATATATTTAGTGGCTGAGAAGAGAAATTAACTCGTCGTCTTACCTTGCTACTAAAACATTAGCCAGATTCATGGAGTCTAATTTTTTTATGATTTCCATTGCTTCTATGCCATCATCATCTAAATTATACAATTCTGCCCACATATCAACGAGAGCAGGAAGAGGAATTCTTTGATCTTCAGGAAATAACCCAAGGTCCATGAAGCACTCCTTAATGTTGGGATTATCTTCCAAAACATCCAAGAGCTTTCGGAAGCATGTAAGTAATTCAGTACTAGAATCAATTATAGAATGACCTTGTGAAAATTCCTCCACCGTCTTTTGCCACAACTCAATAGACTGACTACTGAGTGATCTACCAATCACTTTAATGGCAAGCGGTAAACCCTTGCAATATCTCACAACCTGCAATTCAGTGCAAACCAAATAAGGTTAATAAACAAAAGGTCCTACCTAAGTAATCTACCATAATTTCAGATAAGAAGGGGAGTGACGAATTACACCCATATATCAGAAAGTAAATAATAAGCACCTTTTGGACAATTTCTTCGTTAGGAATACTTGAACTGCGTTTTGAACTGCTTTCTTCCAAGAGGGCATGGTGACGGAAAAGGGTCATTGCATCGTCATGAGCAAGCGGCTTCAAGATAAATTGGGTGCCCAATTTAGGAAAAGCAACCCTTGAAGTCACCAAAATTTTATAATCGGACATCTGGAATTTAAACTTCTCAACAAGGGCTTCCGAGCCAGGCCAAACATCATCCAGGACCAACAACAGTGGACTTCCCGCTATTTTCCTCATCAAAATTTCCAAACGTTTAATTGCATCTTCATCACTTACAAACTCAGGCACGTGGTAGCCACAATGTTCAAATATTCTCTCTACGATATTCTTCAACTTAGGTGTTTGTGAGAAGGTGAGAAACAAAATATTGTTCTTGAATTTACCTGGTGAAAGCAAAGAGATCTGTCAGCCCAGAGCATTTGATTTGATGTCTTGATTCAAACAAACACAATATTTTACTAAATGAACATCGAACAACAGAAAAGAAAATAAATTAACACGGGTCAAAAGAAAATGCTTCTCTAAACTGTTAAAGCAGAATTTGCAAAGAATATGATATGTTCTTATTGATGTAAAGATACGTATCAATCTATGTAAGGATATCAATATACACTAAGTATGAACTCTCCTTTAAACTGCTCTACATTTCAGAAATAGGGATTCAAAACATTTATTTTCATATGTTACATACAAACTTCCATAGATGTTTGGAATTTTCAAATGAACATTTTTCATCCATCTTTTACTATCTTTAATAGAAGTTTAATAGTTCATGACAGAGAATTGTATGTATGAGATAGATGATATATAAGTGAACTTCTGAAAGCATTGATGAGGGGATGACTATCATTATAAACAATTTTTAAAGAGATCTTTTTCTTGTCTGTCGTTTACTATGGGACAGACGACCTATAAATGAAGTTATGTAGAATTGGTAAGGGGATAACTATCACTCTAAACAAATTTCATTACGAGCATAGACTTCTTCTATAAGAAGAATTAGTCAGCCAATTTATCTGGCATTAGAGAACCAAAGAAGAATGACCACTTACCCTTGACTTCTCCATCCCTACAGAGCTTTGTAGCCAAGGTTGTTTTACCTGATCCACCCATACCAGACAGCAAAAGGGTGAACACACCTTCCTCGAGAACCTCCATCTTCAACTTGCTCAACAATGGACCCAAGCCAACAGTAAATTCTGGGTTTTCAGGAACTCCAAAAGGACGCTTAATTGGTATTCCAGCTCCTTTAAGTTTCTGCTCAAAATTTTCTATGTCAAGAAGCTCAATAATCTCTCTCACCTTGTACAGTGTATTTTTTATATCCTTAACTTGCTTGTCATCCGCTGTAAAGGAACCATTCTTGTTATGCAAAAGTCCCTCCTCGTAGAGTGAAAACCAAGATAGAAATTTGGTCCACCATATGCTCCGAGAGCAGGAATTGCACACAAGCACTTCCCCTGCATCTTTTTCTTTGACAAGAGTGATGATTTCTTCTCTGGGTGGATTCAGGTGTTCATTGTATTGCTTTATCTCCAGCACCACTAGATTCATATTCTTTAGGGTTGACCTCAGTATTCGCTTGCTTCTTTTGTTCTTTCTACCTTTTTCAACTATGTCCATGACCATTCTCATTGCATCTTGAAATCTTGTCAAAATAGCAACTTGTTTGGTCTCTCCCATGATAGCCAATCTGTTGCCTCCTTCCTCTGTTAAATCAAACAAGGAACAAGCTGTGAAAAACATAGAAAGTCGGTGTTGTAGCATAAAATTGAGATTTTAGAAACAAAATGAGACAGTTATATATATACTCTATAACAGCAAAGACGAAAATAAACAAATAATAATAATAAAAAAAAAACACAGAAAACAAAAACTCATGGCCCTCAACATAAACTGCGTCTCTGAGAAAATTGCTCATACCTCCTATGAAGTTGTGTTTTTCTGTCTTGTGTTCTTGTTCTTGCTGTCAATTTGCAATTTGGAGCCAAGCAACGGTAAGTGTGTTGCTATTGTAATCGAAAAGATTAAAATTTGGTAGCGCGAAACGAAGTATTTAAGGAAGCAAGATTTGGAATCTACGGTGTGGTCTTCCTGTGTGTTTCCGGTGACTTTCTTCATTCGTTGTCACGCGGAGATGGTTTAGTACAAAATATATATTAAAAAAATAATCTTTTGTTTGATTTTGTAAATAATGTTTTGTTTGATTCTACAGAAAAAGAGAAAAAATTGTAAGCATGGCTAATTTTTTTTACAAGTGATTCCTTCGTGCTTCAATACCAAACTAGGGAAGGTTTTTCTTTCACTCTCTTTCCCTTTTTTTCAATTCAACGTTAATAATGTTGAAAATATACTTTGATCCAAATGGGAGGGAAACGGTAAGAATTTCTCTTCTTATTTACGTGAGTAAAAAAAAAAAAAAAATTTTTATAATTTTTATCTTATTAATAGATACATTATAATTATTATATTTAATATAAATTTTTTATTGTTTTTTGAAATGAATATAGAATATAGTATACAAAAATATAAATTTGACTTTTCTAGTGAATTTTTATATTAAATATTAATTATTTAATTTTATTTAATTATAATTATTAATTTATAAAAATATATAATGACAGTGATTACACAACACGAATTCAATACCAAAAAACTTGAGTAAAAAAATAAAAATATTCCTAAGGCACAGAGTATTATGATATTTCTCCAGATATGTTTTTTCATTGAAAAAATAGTTATTTATTAATCCTATTTCACGAGCCATGTTGATCGTATATCTTTTTAAACCATTAATAGCGTTATAAAGTCAGCATTCAACGAAATAAAAGCCAAAGTAAACTGAAAAGATAGAAAAAGAAAGTGGAACAAGCAAATGTTAAATCACACTTAATGAAAGAAAAAAATATAAATATTATAAATAATATGATATGACAAAAAAAATTAAAAAAATATGAGTCTTACTTAAATATTTAAAATTTAAAAAAATTTAAAAGAAAAATATCTATTTGCATTTTTTTGTTTTATACGTTACAGTCAACCAGTCAAGTTGACAAAAATTACAGGATTTGACAGAGGAAGTCGTCGAAGGATAAAACGCGCTAAACGAGCTTTTGAGCGTTTTAAACGTACGTTTCTGCCGCAATACATGGGGCGCGTGTAATTTGATTAGAAAAAGAATTAGACAAAAAAAAGAACAATTATTGAACGAATCGAAGTCTTTCCACGTGTCATACAATTATTGCATAAACCATTTATTCGTTAGTTTCTCTTTATGTGATGACATGGTGCATACTTTTCTACGAAATTTCATAGGAATAAGATATGACTTTCAAGGAAAAGTCGTAGAAATGTTATCAGTAACAACCACTACACTGACTTTTATATATTCAAATTTCAACCAACGAAATATTATCAGCTTGTCTTAAAATCCCTTTTTTTTTTCTGACAGAAAATTCCTAATGTTTTTAACATCAGACATTTCGTTGTCTTAAAAGAAATATCAAATAAACTAAAAAAACAAATTGCTATGAGTAAAAATTAAGTGAGAAATATTATAAAAAATGTCTTTTCTCTTCCTTTTTCTTTATTTTACTTTTTTTAATCTAAAGGCCAGGATTGTTTACCTGCAACCTGCAGAAAAGGTCATGGATGGGTGAAACGTTGCAGGTGAAGACGAGTTCTGGTTTTCGCTGCAAGAGGCGATTTGTAAGCGTGAGGATGAAGAAGCGAACGTTTGGAGAAGCATGGTTGTGGTGTTGGAGGGAGAATTAGAAGAAGGGATGTGAAAGAAGCAGAAGAAAAGAAATGAAAGAAGAAGATTTGTTTGAATGAAGAAACAGAGAGAAGAGAAAGTATTGAATTTGTTATCAGAAGAAGGAGATGGGGTTGAGTTTTTCTTCTCCACTTTTTCACTCTTTCCAAATTTTCTTTATCTCATCTTCCTCTCCTTTCATTCTTGCTCAGTACGTAAGCCGCCGAAACGACGCCGTCTTATCTATTAAGTCTCATCCACTTAAATAATTTTTATGTTTTATTATAATTACTTCAATTATTTTTTATCTCGAATTTGATATTAATTCATTTTTGTTTTCATTAAAATAAATATTTTTTTTATTAAATTTAGTTATTAGAGATTAAAATCATTTTAAATTTTCAATTTTAGAGTTGATTAATTTCTTTTGTAGATTTGAGAGATTAAAATATTTTGTAATTTAAAAATTAAAATCAGATTTATTTCAAAATTATGAGACTAAAAGTATAATTAAAAATTATATAATGTAGGGTTGGTGTTTTTCTCAATCCAAATATTATGAGCATGCATTGATTTTCATCTCTATCAATACACATTCACACAACTTGACTTAGATTATTTAAGGTCTTTTATGACTTCTAATGTAACTAATTCATACACCTTTTTAATTACACTAAAATATAGTAGTTATCTAAATTAATTTTGTAAATATACATTAAAATGCTATAAAACAAGCTAAAATATAGTGTTATATATATATATATATATTAAATTTACACTGATACTAATATAATATAATTCAAATTTATTTTTCTTACTTTAAGTTTAGAAGAAATTTCATCAATGTTAATATTTTAAATTATACTACAATGATTTTTAAATATATAGTTAATCATCTTAAAATAAATTAAATATAATAATTTCCTAAATTATTATAAACTAAATTATTCTATACTTTTTCTTTATAATATAAGAATAAGCAGACTAATGGGTATGAGAATATATCTACAGATACTACTAGCAATAATGATATTTTATAAGATGTTTTCTGTAAATTTTTTATGAATCTTATAAAATTTATAAAAAAATTTGTAAAAAAATTTACATAAAATATGAATGATTCTTAATGAATGTGACAGGAGTTAATGATTCAGAAAAATTATATGGTCGAATCTTAAACTTTTTAATATCTTAACCTAAGCCTGTTGTCTCAAGTGTTTATCTCTCATTCTCCTTCCTTTTAGTGTTTCCATGTATCCAAAACCTGTTCTGTTCTGTAATAGCTTACCATTATTCAATGAGTTTGCATGAGCCTGTACGTAACTGTAACTTGCAAGTAACTAAATCTAATTAACAAATGACTATTAATTCGTGATCAAACTTTTTTTTTTTCATTAAGTAAATCTCAGTATCATTGTTATGAAAAATAAATTTCTTGTCTTCTCTTTTAAATTTAGAGTCTTTCTTAACTGAGTCAGAACATCAGAAACGTGCAGACATGATAAGAAGTAGTGGTGAAGAAGGCAATAATGAAGATGTCATACTACTTTTTTTTTTCTCAAATCTTCATGGAGACCTTATCTTTGGAGATGTGCTACTACTTTTTTCTTGGTACATATTGTCCACACCAACCCAAATTTTCAATGAATAAAAACTCTGACAAACCTAAAATCGTTTTCTCCCACATTCTGCATTTCATTATTCTTCTTTTTTATGACTTTATCTTTTGTTATTATATGTTATACTAGCAGGGCCATGGAAGGAACCACTCGGCTTGTTTAATATTCTTATTATTTTTAAAATTGCTTAGTATACATTTGTCACCTGATAGTGTGTTAAAAAGCATAATCTGTCACACTTTGAAGTTGGATTGGGTAGTTTTAAGGAAATAATAAGCAGAAAAATTTAAGTTTTAAATTTTTTTGCATAAAAGTAATTTAAATCGATGTATTTAGTTAAAAAAAATATAAAATATATTAATAGTTTAGATTACCTTTAAAATATGAGTTTAAAAAGTAAATTAATAATAATATATATTTTAATTTTAAAAGATGCTAAAACTAGAAAAAAATAAATATCCAAAACCTTATACTTAAACATATATTTATATATTATATATATAAGAAGCATTTATTCTAAAAGGATACACATTTATACTTGATTGTCATTTTTTTTTTAATTTTAACTATTAAATAAATTATTATTTAAACTATTAAAATAAAATAATAATAATTAAAAATAAATTTTTAACTCTTACTCTCTTTTAGAATGAATATGTTTTTTATTCATTTAATAATAATAATAATAATATAAATGAACATATTGCAACCTATTTTTACATATTTAGTCACCTAGTATGTATTGTGATGGATCTAGCACGAGAGATTGAAAAACACAATACCTCAATTAAATTTTATTTTAATGTTAAATTATTTTTTAATTAATTGATAATGTAAACGTATTCATTACATACAATTAACAGCAAACATCATATTACTTATGAGTAGATCATTAATAAACTAACGCATATGAATAATGTTTTAAAGAAAAATATATTTTATTGTAAATAAGTTTTCCAAATTCTTTATTGTAGCAAATAATGTTTTGAGGAAAAATATATTTTATTGTGAATAAGTTTCCAAATTCTTTATTGTAACAAATGATTGTAAGCGATAACTTAAGATGGTGCTAGTTTTTAACTTTAACTTGAAGTAACAATCCCAAATCCTTTTTATCCCTCCCTTTCTCCTTTTCATTCTCGTGCCTAAGCTTTCCATTAAATCTATCACTAAATCAACTTGAGTTAAGCATATATTTAATTGGTGAAGGACTTGTGTGAATGGATCAAAATGGCTTAATTGACAGCTCTCAAAAGGCAATTTGCACGTCATTTGCAAGGGAAGTTTCATGCTATTTGCTGACCAAATAATTGCATTCATCTTACTTGATCATTTTGTTACCAAAGCTTCTATTGGTTAACTTACGTAAAGACCCTTAAGGTAAAGGTAAGTTCTCCACGCCGTTTTCTTAAGCTCTCAAAGTTTCGATCATAGTCTTGCCTTGAGGTGTTAAGAGTTCAAGCCATAAACCAAGCAAACAATTTTGGTGTATTAAGAGGGATCAAAATCTGTGAATCAAATTTAAAGGTAGTGGGAGGGGCTTCTCTTTTTCTTAAGTTTACATGCCGAAACCAATGAAGGAATAAACTAAATCTTACAATTTCTTAACCACATGACAGAGCATAATATGAAGGTAGTCAATCACAATTCACAAAGGTAAACTCAAACATTAACACTAAACATAGTATGCAGTAGTCACTCGCAAGCATTACACTTCACATAGTATGGAGACAGTCAACCTAAACAATAACAATTCCCTTGGATAGATCATATAAGATTTTCTTTTTACAAGTTCCTCAACAAGGAACCAAATATTGGCCCTTCGCCATTGACTAACAGATATAGAAGTTTCCTTTTACCATAATCCATTCTGCAAGCCTAGCTATATTTTATTCCCTTTACTTTCTGGTGTGATCAACCACTACTTGCAGACATAATGATAACAGCATGAAACAGGTATTAGGAGGGAATTGCATGAAGCCAATTCAAGTTAACATCAAGTTGAGGAATATCTATCTTTAGATAGGGAAGCATATGTTTGAAAGGTTCCCATGAAGCAGCTGTCTCTTCATCACATACCACTTCCTTTAAATTCTTAAGATTGACGATTGAGGGTGGCAATTCACACCTTGCACAACTTGTCATGTAGAGATTTCTAAGATTACATAGATTGCCAAAGTCCTCTGGTAAATTAGGAAGGCTAATGCAGTTTGAGATGTCCATATGTCTTAGATTTGAAAGTCTTACAGTAGAATTTGGTATCCCTTCCAAATCAGTGCAAGAACTTAGCCTTAGAAGTTTCAAATTGACCAAGTTTCCAATTTCTTGGGGCAATGCAGAAAGATTATGGCAATTAGTAATACTGATCATCTTCAGGGAGGTGATATCACATAGCCCCTTAGGCAATCCCACTATATCTTTGCAGTAGTCAATACTTAAATCTTCTAGATTTGGAAAAGCATCTGAAATTAGCATGTTATGGTTTTCAAAAGCCTGTCTTGTATTACACAAGTAGAGGGATAACTTTTTAAGATTCTTTAATGTGACAAAGGAAAGAATAAAAATCCTCTCTAGTCTGATTCGTTTTAGGCTGTTTAGTGAGCCAAGTAGCTTAAAATTGATCATTTCACATGGATGGAAACCATACTTTATGATTATCAGAACTTTTAGTTTATTCATTCCTTTCAGGATCTTTGGAAAGGAGTACTGGTTAGTTCGAAGGTTTAAAATCAGAGCCTCTGTTTGAGCTGGTAGTAGGTGCGACCAATATGAAGTGAAACTTTCATCTGCAAAAACAACCCATACGGTGTTAATAGTAGAAGAGTAACAAATGATAGATCATAGGGGCTTTCTCTTTACCATCTTTAGTTTGTAAGTAAATGTCTATGCTTCAGAGAAAGGTATAACTAACCGGTTGATATAGACAATGTCCGAGCACAAATCTGTTGGTGTTTTTGTTCAACACACCATCTAAAAATATTTGACCACGTGCGGATCATAATGCCTTGCTGTTTTTCCCTAAGCCACCCTTCAGGTTTATTTTCATTGATGTCAATCATCAGTCTTCTTCTCTGTTCAGTTTGTTCTTGAGTGCTTTGATAAATTGCCAAGTCTCTTAGAATATCATGAAGGATTACAAAATGGTTATTGTAGTAGTAGCTGTCTGGGTCACTTGTATTTTTCCTGATAAATTAGCAGAAATTAGGTTACCTCACAAGATTAAAAATAAATGATCTCTATATATGATAGATTACTTACAAATTTCAACTTCTGTCATCAAAGTAGTTTATATCAAGAGAGTTACATAATGCAATAAGTTTAAATTCTCAAGTTAATTGGTAACTTTGGAATAATTGGTAAGGAATCAACTTCTCCTTTCATGAGCTAACAAGCTATTGATTTATTTTCTGTATAGAGAATATTAGGATGGAAATAGTTGAGAAGAAATATAACTAGTCATTTACGTACCTTGTTACTAAGACATTAGCCAAATTCATGGAGTCCAATTTGTTGACAATGGCCATTACTTCTAAGCCATTATCATCTAGTCCATACAACTCTATCCAGATATCTACGAGAGCAGCAACAGGAATTTTTTGGTCTTTAGGAAATAAAGCCAAGTCCATGAAGCACTCTTTGATGATGGAATTATCTTCCAAGACATCTAAGATCTTTTGGAGGGAAGTAATTAATTCAGTGTTGAAATCAAGTATAGAATGACCTTGAGACAATTCCTCCACCATCTTTTGCCACAATTCATAAGGTCGATTACTTAGTGATCTACCAATAACTTTAATGGCAAGCGGTAAACCCTTGCAGTGTCTCACCACCTGCATTTCAGTGCAAGAAAGTGTAGTTTGTTATGAGTCAGGTACCCAAGCTGCAATTGTTCAAGAATGGATTACTTGTATATATTCAGAAAGAAGGAACAAGCACCTTTTGGACAAGATCTTCGTCAGGAATATTTACTAAACGTCTTTTTTTCAAGAGCGCATGGTGATTGAAAAGGGTTATTGCATCTTCATGAACAAGAGGTTTTAAGATGAGTGGAGTGCCAAATCTAGGAAACGTAACTCTTGAAGTCACCAAAATTTTATAATTTGATATATGAAATTTAAATTTCTCAACTATGGCTTCTGAGCCAGGCCAGACATCATCCAGGACCAACAACATAGGACTTGCATCAGTTTTCCTCAGCAAAAGTCCCAATTGATTCACTGCATCTTCATCGCTTTGAAACTCTGGCACTTTGTCTCCACAATGTTCAACTAGTCTTTCTACAATAATCTTCAATGTAGGATTCTTAGATAAGGTGAAAAATAATATATTTTCCTTGAATTTACCTAGAGAAACCACAGAGATTGGTGAACCCGGGGATTCTTTCTACCATAGTCTTAAACTGTGCATGTATTGCAACAAAATAAATGAACATTTAATATTTTACAAAAAAAAAAAACCATGAACGGAAATGAAAATAACTAATACTCATGATCAAAAGAAAATGCTTCTCTATTTTAGACAAGGATATGCAAAAGTAGGACATAACTATCAGTATTCAGTAAGATTGAACTCTGCTTTAAGTTGTTTCTACACTTTAGAAATATAAAGGGAAATAGAGGATTCCGCTTGAAATTAATTTCACCTATTCATAATAAAACATCCATTTATTCTTGAATACTGTCTGAAGTTTTTCAATTTTTCCGTAATTTTTTTTTAAAATTTCTTGTTACTATCTGAATTATTCTATAAGAACGGTTTGCTCATATATCGTAGCAGAGAACCAAAAAGAGTTATGACTTACCCATGACTTGTTCATCCCAACAAAGTTTCGTAGCCAGAGTGGTTTTCCCAGATCCTGCAAAACCACTCAACAGAATGATGGACACAGGATCGTTGAGAAGCTCCATCTTCAACTTGCTGAATAGTACATCCAACCCAACAGTGAATTCTGGCTTTTCAGGAATACCAAAAGGACACTTCATTGGTAATGCCATCTCTTGAATAACTAATTTTTCGAGTCCTTTCAATCAAACAAGAATCAGTTGTAAGAATTAAGCTGAGAAACTAAATTGCTGTATTGAAGAACTCATATATAGACTTTATATCACTGAAAGAGACAGTTGCATGTCTTTAAAATGAAGGCTTGAATAAATAAGATTAGCTATTTTTTTTATTTTTTATTATCCAATAATTTCTTTGTATGTAATAAATCAAATATCTTTTACTTCAATCCTTAAATAAAATATTTATTTATATTTATTTTAGTTTAAATTCTTAAGATATTTTTAACTTTTTGTCTTTCAATAATTTTTATCATAATAATATATTAAATATCTAATTTAAAGAAAAAAGCTTATAAGATATTCAAAATAAAAAATATATTTAAAAAGAATAATTTTCAAGAAAACTTTAATTTTTTTTTTTTATATTTAGAATCTTTCATACAAAGTTATTATTTCTATAATCACAATTTATACTACTTGATATAGGTTCAGGTATGACATATTTTATGATAATAAAATGCAATTCATATAATAAAAATAATAATAGAAATATTTATGATAATGTTGAGAGTAAAATCCCAGATTATGTATATATAGAAAATAGTTATAAATAGTGATATAAAATAGTTATAATATTTTATTTTATTCTTTTTATATATATATATATATATATATATATAACTCTTATGTTGATATAATTTTGTAAATAGTTTGATATAAATAAATTTGTAAATATATTATATTTTAGGAAAAATATTAATGCAAAAAAGAGTAATCTTTATATATAAGGATTATAATTTTAATTTAATCTTTACTAATTATTATAAATTAGATTATTTATATAATAAACGAGTTTGATTTTTTTATTATTTAAATATTACATGTTAATTTAATAATTTAAAATTTTATATCTTATAACATGTTTAACTTAAAAAAAAAATTAGAAGACCAACTGAGGGTAATAATAGATCCACTTCCTACCCTTAACTCATAAATCTATTTATTAAATTACCTAATTTTCAGTTTGATGGGTCAACTGTGAAAGATGTATGAGAGGAATATAATCTCTGATTAACTAGATTAGATACTGTAATTTAAGCATCACTTATAATAAAGTTAAACTATGTATTAGATTATTATATTATATTCAGTCGGCCAGTAAATTCAAATTTAATATTATTCTTATATTATAAATATGAATTTCATCTTTTTATTTTAAAACTGTCTTTAGATTTTAGGAGCTATTCTTAAATAAAAATAAATTATGAGTTAGCCTGCTTCGGATTGAATCATATATTTATTTTAATCTTATATATTGAATATTTTTTATTATTCTTTTATTCTTAATTTAAGTTTCAAATTAACTTTTATTTAATTAGATAAACTTTTTCAACCTTCTTGTCATTTTATTATTTACCCGTTTATCTTAAATTCAAAATATAGTTTATAATATCATATAAAAAACTTTATAACGTGTAGATAAAATATTGTAAGTAAATGCTGCGTTGAAAAAAAAAATAAGGAGTTAGAGATAAATTATTAATGTATTGAATTTAATATGAAACTATTTGAACCCTATTTCAATGATTTTTGACAGAGACACTTCCTAATCAGAATTTACTAACTTTCACCATGTCATGTTAATTAGAAACAAAATCTTATAATATTATGAAGTATATTCATGAACAAAAAAATATTATATTGAAAAGTCTACAAGAATAGCCGGCTTCTAATACTAAATATAAGAAGATATTTGAAAAGTTGTAGGTCAAAGGTAAATATATTAAAAATGAAGTTAAAGGTAACAGCTTCATACAACCTTAATTTGAAATAATTAACGATGCTTCTTATGGATTTGCTTGTTAATGAAAGCTACATAGCAGAATGTTATTAATTATGAAATAAGTTCTTGTACGAGGATATCCAATAAAAAGATTCCTTAGAATCTCAAAGCAGATATTTTAAGCATGCTTCATGATCTATAATTTTTGTGATTCCATCTGTTGCTAATTTATTACCATACGCGTCTTTTACTCTTTCTTTGCCGTCACAAATGATATATAAAATGGTAAGACCAAAGATCATGTGTTGCATAATTATTCATTTAGTTTTCGTTTTAGGCAAGGTACTACTTACAAGGAAAATTTCATTCATATATATGAGATTATTATCAGATGTGTATATATGTGGAATAATTAAAGATATTACATTCTTGTTTCGTAAGAATAAAATTTTGAGAAAAAGAAGAAACGATACATTAATATGTTTCTCATTCAAAGTTTAGTTGTTAACTTATGAAATAACCTTTCCTTTTTCTGTGTAATATAAGCATCTGTTCAAGTTTTATTTGAAAATATTCATAACACCTATTCAGAAACTTCCAATTAATATAGAAATGAATTTGAAAACGTCCAACAACACGTTCTATATATTGCGGATATATAGAAAACTTAGAAGTAGAATTTCTCAAATTAGTATATATTTTAAGAATACTCAGTCAAATACTTGTTTGTGCTGATTTGTCTAAAAAAAAGTTTCCTCCCCGTCAACTTCTTAACTATCCTTCAAAGTGTACACATTTGGAAACTCGTGCTGCAATTTTCTGATGCTCTGATGGAAATGGGTTTGGTGGGGTTTCAGAGAAATCTTGAAAACACTACAGTCTTCATGTCTATATTCACACTTCCCTGGAAATAGCTTGGAATTGGGGTGTTAGAAACCTCATTCTTGAGAGTGATTCATTGGACTTGCAATGCATGCATGGTTGCCACAAAAAATCCCTCTGGTCTATAATTCAAAGTATTTGAGTCTGGAAACGATACCCATGTTAAACATGTTTATATAAGCGTGCATCAACTCCAAAAAAAAAAGGAAAATTTCATAAGAAAAAGTTCACCAGAAATCATTCTGCAGTGGTGTTCATGCTAGGGTCCTTCAATTTGTGTTCCAATCAAGGTAGTTGCATGAAGATGCCTGCGGAGGATTGGATGATGCATATATGCAGACTGTTAATTTAATATCTTCCCAAGCCTAGTTTTGGTGGAAAATATCAACTTGTAAAGCTTCTCTTAATTTAACTGCATGCATGCATGGCTTTATGGATATCTTTGTTTTTTCTTCTTTTCCGTAGTAACACTGGGTTCACGATATAAATAGTGCCGTTCTATACTCTGCATGACAATGTTCTTGGACATTTGTTAATTCAGGAGCTGTTCATTTTGTTTGACATCACTCCATTTTTTTGATATGCTATTGCTTTATTAGCCATATTTAATAAAATTGCTTTGCCAGTAAAAGAAGGGAAAAATATTGAAAGAACGCATTGTTACACATTCTAATATATAATAATATTTTATTTTCCATGAAAAGACTAAAGGAAATAATAATACCAATTCTATGGGAAAGAATACGAAATGCAGGTGTTATATATTATTGGATAAACTAAACAAAATAAAAGAGAAAGTTTGAATGAAAATCAGAAGGGTTACTTCATATACAGATGACGTACAAGATATGTATCCATACTTTGTAGCATTTTTCTAAAGGAAAACAATGAACTCACGCTTCTGCTGATGCAATTGCATTGTTTGCTTCAGCTAGGGGCAACTCCAGTAAGTTTCTCGACAGCAATAAAACACACAAAATGTTATATCATGGATAATATATATAACACGTTGATGTCTATGACTAACCAATAATGAATACTTTTGTCAAACATAAATCTATGACAAAACAGAATGTAGATGGAGACAAATATTATGTTATGATATATGTTAGGAAGTTAATTGCACCCAGAAGTAAGGCCTTGATTCCACCAAGCTATGTATGAGCTCATCTTGGCTGTGATGGGGATGAGTGTTTCCTGGTTGCGTCTGTGAATTGGTGTTTATATCAGATGTGGCTGGTCTCTGAGACAGTGTTTTTGTGTGTGTGTGTTTTGGTGCTAATAAAGAGTGTGTGTGAGGTGAAATAGTAAAACAAAGGGGACTTAGGATTAGTTTGTTACTTAGTTAAACTATTATTTGTTAATTACATTTTTGCTTCAAATAAGTACGTCACATTCACTTCAAAATAAACTTAAAAAGATGGGAATGTACTTAAATTTTATAGTTGATGAAACTGCAGAAGACCGGTCGAAATTATCCATATTTTGATTCTTACAATCCTTCAAGTTCAAAATATGAAAAAATGATTTATTCTGGCTTTTTGTTTTGATCCAAGAATCACCCAATACATTGTTGTACAAAAAATTGATGGTTTCTCATAGGATGCATCCAGGAATAATGGTTTGTAATAAAATTTGTCGAAAATTGTAAAGTAATATATAGAGCTTTAAGTATTAACAGAAGGTAATGATCAGAAGGTTGAAACCAGTTTTAGTTCAGCATTATCATTTAACAACTGAAGCAAATATTAAAAATAACAAATGAAAGAATCAAATTACATTCAACAACTCCTTTCCCCTGTTTTCCTTGGACATGTTTTATAGGATTTTTGTAACATGCCAAATATTGTCCCCTTAGGCACCAACTAACATAGATATACAAGTTTCCTTTTACCATAATCCATTGTGCAAGCCAAGCCTTATTTTATTCCCTTTACTTTCAGCCGACTTCCAAACACAATGACAATTGTATGAAACAGATATTAAGAGTGAATTTCATGAAGCCAATTCAAGTTGACATCAAGTTGAGGAACATCTATCTTCAGATTGGGAAGCAAAGGTTTGAAAGCTTCCCATGAAACAGCCGTCTCTTCGTCGCATACCACCTCCTTTAAATTCTTAAGATTGATGATTGAGAATGGCAATTCACACCTTGCACAATTTGTCATGAAGAGAGTTCTTAGATTGCATAGACTTCCAAATTCTTCTGGTAAATTAAGAAGGCTTATGCAGTTTGAGATGTCCAGATGTCGTAGATTTGAAAGCCTTCCAACAGAATTTGGTATATGTTTCAAATCAGTACAGGAGCTTAGCCTCAGAAGTTTCAAATTCTCTAAGTTTCCAATTTCTTGGGGCAATGCAGAAAGCTTATGGCAATTACTAATACTGAGCATCTTCAAGGAGGTGATATCACACAGCCCCTTAGGCAATCTAACCGTATCTTTGCAATAGTCAATATTTAAGTCCTCTAGATTAGGAAAAGCATCTGAAATTAGCATGTCACTGTTTTCAAAAGCCTGTCTTGTATCACAAAAGTAGAGGGATAACTTTTTAAGATTCCTCAATGAGACAAATGAAGGAATAGAAATCCTCTCTAGTCTCATTCTTTTTAGGTGTGATAATGAGCCAAGTAGGTCAAAATTAATCAATTCACTAGGATGGAAACCATAATTCATGACCATCAGAACTTTTAGTTTACTCATTTCTTTCAGGAACTTTGGAAAAGAGTAGTTATTACTTCGAAGGTTTAAAATCAGAACCTCAGCTTGAGCTAGTTGTAGCTGCGACCAATATGAAGTGCAAGTTTCATCTGCAAAAGCAATCAATATGGTGTTAGAAGAGGAACAAATGATAGATCATATTGACTTTCTCTTTAGCATCTTTACTTTGTAAGTAAATGTTTATACTTTAGAGAAAGGTATACTAACCAGCTGATATAGACAATGTCCGGGCAGGAATCTGTTGGGTTTTCTGTTCATCACACCATCTAAAATTATTTACCATTATGCCGATCATCGTGTCTTGCTGCTTCTCTCCCAGGCACGCTTCAGGTTTATTTTCATTGATGTCAATCATCTGTCTTTTTCTCAGTTCAATTTGTGCTTGCTTGCTTTGATAAATTGCCAAGTCTCTTAGAATATCATGAAGGATGATGAAATGGTTATTGTAGTAATAACTGTCCGTGTCACTTGTATTTTTCCTGAAAAATTGGCAGAAATTAATTCCTTACGGAGAAAAATTCCCCCAAAAGATAAAGAATCCATGCCCTCTATAAATTACTCACAAATTTCAACTTCTGTCCTTAAAGTTAGAAATTGGAAGTTACATGATGCAAGTTTAACTTCTCAAGTTAATATAACTATGGAATAATTTATAAAGAATTAACTACTACTCTCGTGCTATACAAGGTATTGAATTATTTGTTCTGTGATGTATATTAGGATGAAGTAGTGGAGAAGAAATATAATTAGTCATTGTGACTGTACCTTGTTACAAAGAAATTCGCCAAATTCATGGAATCCAATCTGTTAGCAATGGCAGTTGCTTTTATGCCATAATTATCTAGTCCATACAACTCTACCCACATATCAATCAGAGCAGCAACAGGAATTCTTTGGTGTTCAGGAAATAAGGCTAAGTCCATGAAACACTCTTTGATGATGGGATTATCTTCCAATACATCCAAGATCTTCTGGAGGGAAGTAAGTAATTCAGTGTTAGAATCAAGTATAGAATGACCTTGTGACAACTCCTCCACCATCTTTCGCCACATCTTAATAGACCGATGACTGAGTGATCGACCAATCACTTTAATAACAAGCGGTAAACCCTTGCAATGTCTCACCACCTGCATTTCAGGGCAAGTAAATTTAGTTTCTTATGACTCCGGCACCCTAGCTTTAAATATTGTACTATTGTACCATAATATAATACTACTTTTCTGGGGTCAAAATATGTTTTTTTTTTTCAAATAATGGTAATTTTGGTTTAGAATCTTATGATGTCCATTTCAAATAATGACCTCATATATAAAACATGTATGGATTACTCGTATAATGTCAGAAAGAAGGAGCAAGCACCTTTTGGACAAGATCTTCATCAGGAATATTTGAACTGCCTTTTTCCAAGAAAGCATGATGTCGGAAAAGGGTTACTGCATCTTCATGAGCAAGAGGTTTTGAGATGAGTGAAGTGCCGAATCTAGGAAATGCAACCCTTAAAGTCACCAAAATTTTATAATCTGATATCTGAAATTTAAGTTTCTCAACAACTGCTTCTGAGCCGGGCCAAACATCATCCAGGATCAACAACATTGGATTTGCATCAATTTTCGTCAGCAAAAGTCCCAATTGATTAATTGCATCTTCATCGCTTTGAAACTCTGGCACTTGATATCCAAAGTGTTCAAATAGTCTTTCTACAACAATCTTCAACTGAGGCGCTTTTGAGAAGGTGACAAATAAAATATTTTCCTTGAATTTACCTAGAGAAACCGAACAGACTAGTTAGCCTGGGAATTCTTTCTACAATAATCTTAAACTGTGCATGTATTGCAACAAAACATGAACTTTTCTTTAAGCTATTTTCTACATTTTCAGAAAATGTACAGGGAATTAGACCATTCTACTAATTTATTTAATCTATTTCTAGTAAAATTTCCAATAAATTTTTTTCACCTTTCTATGTTACTATATATGTGTTAATGTATATGAAGAACTCTACAAAAAATCTACAAGAAGAACTTGATATGGCTCAACTTTTATCATAGTAGAAAACCAAAAATGAGTTACAACTTACCCATGACTTGTTCATCCCAACAGAGCATTGTCGCCAGGGTGGTTTTCCCCGATCCGCCCATACCGGTCAACCCAATTATAGACACACCTTCGCTGAGAACATTCATTTTCATCTTGCTCAATAATACATCCAACCCCACAGTGAATTCTGGTTTTTCAGGAATTCCAAAAGGACGCTTGATTTGCTGTGCAGTTTCTTCCATGTATAACCAACTTTTCGAGTCCTTTCTCAGAACAAGGATAAAGTTGTGAGAATTAATCAGAGAAACTCAACATTGCTGCATAATGTTTTTTCATTATAATAATAGAAAACATTGTATTTCAAATCCATGCCTTGGGAAAGGCTTAATCTTTTCGTGTTAGCTTATTCTATCCTATTCATTTGCTAAAAGTATATATTAACAGGTGAGGCGGTTAGGAAGAACTGGAAAACTCAATATTTTGAAAAAAATTTATGAATCAGCCCCATCGTTTGTTGAAATCAGGACAGTGTTTGATTTGACAATTTCACTAGACACTATTTCTTGTTTTAGTTCCAACTAACACAAGATCCCTCACTTTATTTTGCTTTCTACATGAAAAAGAAAAGACAGAAACATATGCATTTTGGTTGGTATAAACATCTTTTTATGTTATATTTTATACCAACATGAAACAAATATTCTGATATTGTTATAATTTTGGCAAATAAGTGATTGATATGGACAAACATGTGAATAAAAGCTGAATTGTGAAAGGCTAAACTAACTTTACAACATCTTAAAAGAAAACCAAGAAGATGTCATGAGTTTCAGTAAGAGGATAAAAGAATCCACTTCCTATTGCATTGAAGAGTCTGCTTTCACTACTCAAAGATAAGAGAACATTTGGGAAATTGTAGGACAAAGGAAAGTATCTTGGGAAGAAAGTTAAGAAACTTATGGTCGTAATAAAAATACAAGTGTTACACAACTACATACCTTAATTGAAATGACGAGCAATGCTTTCTATGGATGTGTTTTTCTGTTACGTGTGTCCCTTCTTGTCAACGAGAGCTGCAAATGTAAGAGCACAATCAAATTCTGAAAGATTGGTTTGAATCGTAAGACTGACATATTTATAGCCATGCAAGACGTGTTAAGACGTTTTAGTTTAATATTGTTGATCAAACACGTATTTATGCGTGTTTTACTTTTTCTTTGCCACTAGGAAAGAGATAAAATAATAGTAATATCATAATATGAAAATACGAAACATCATTCATTGTACACACAGGATTCCATCTTAACTTTTCGAAGAAAATAACTAGCAGTTAAAAATTAATGGATGATTAAAATAATTAAAGTTCATTTGCATGATTAACCATCGTGGCTTTAAAAACATTTTAAAATGCATTCCTTGTTTTACAAGAATGAAATTCCTAGTACAATACTTTGATTTTTCTTATTAATTTCGTGAAAAAGAAGTAAAATTATATGGCAAGTTATAAGGTTTGTAAACAAAATTTGGACATTATTTTCAGGATGTTGCAGATGAAGTTGTAAAAACACCAGAAAGTATATGTGGTTGTTAGTCATTTCTGAATCTGAGGACTAGTTTGGTCACAGAATTTTGGTGGCTGCTATGTTGTGATTATTGGAAATTGTCATTCCCGCAGTATTTTTTCTCTCTCTCACTCTCTCTCTCTCTTGATTTCACGGTTGACCAGTTATTCAAAGAAAAATGTTATGAATGGGTTGAAATTCGTTTGCTACGACTTTATGAATTAAATATGACTCATTTTTAACTTTGGGTGTGGTATATAAAGGGGTAGTTTTTTTAGATAGTGTACCAATATACACAAAAAGTCAATTTTTATCTTCATTTTTTTAATTTAATAATATTAAAAATAAAATATGAAAATGAGAAGTATTTTTTGAAATTAATTCTGAGGTTACTCTATCTCTCCCTAGTTAAAGCTTATAAAAAAAACAAATATTTGTAAACTTATAAATTGTGTTTTAGATTTATCATAAATAATTCATATTAAAATACAAAATTATTTTTAGTTATTAATTTTTTTTGTTAAAAATAAAATTTAATTTTAAATTTAAGATGAAAAATAGAATACAAATAAATAAAATATTATTTTTTCAAATAATTTCTAAAATACTCTCTTTTAAAATAATTATTCTAACTTTATATAAAAAATATTCGGAATTTAGGGTAATGAAAATCAAATGGCATATAAATATTTATTTGTCCCTAACTAAACCACATAATTAATAAAAAATCAGACTTTTTAATCCCTTGTATTTTAAAAAAATTATAGTAATAATGAAAGTGGAAATTTATTTAAAATAAATTTAGAATATTAAATTATGCAACTCATGTGTCTAAAAATTCTGAGAAAATTAGGAATTCATTACAAAAGATAAGTTTTTGCTTTATTAGTATTGTCAAAGAATTAATCATGTTGAAGAAGATAGTTGATATAAAAATAATCTTTTCTTCACTTTATTTTCCTGTAATAAACTTAGTCACAGATAAAAAAAACAGTGTAGAAAGAATAAAATATAGTTTAAGCAACAATTAGAAAAATAGGAAAATGTGATTGAAGAAGAAACAACAATGATGAATACTTATTTTCTTTAAAAAAAAAAAAACTCAATTTAAATTCACTTAAATTGAATATTTAACTCATTGATAATAATTGTACTAGTCACATGACTTTACCTCTACTGATAGATCAATTCAGCTAAAAATCCAGTTATGAACAGTGAAATGTGTCAGCTAAAGGGAAATATATATTTTTTTACCAGCAAAGAAAAGAAAGGTATGATAATTTTCAAAGATATTTTGAACTGCATTATTATTATTTTTTTAACGTTACACAAATTCTAAACTAGATATGCGAATTCTTTAGAAAAAAAGTGTTGATTTATCATTGACGAAGATGAAACAGAGATGAAAAATTTGAAATGATAAAAACATATTTTATTTGAAATTTGATCTAATTGAAAATCATAATAGCTAAAATGTGTAATTTATTGACAGAATGACTAAAGCATATAAAGTTTAGAGTTCATGAAGCTAAAAACATGACATGTCCTTGACAAATTCTAAAGAGAAGTGTTAAATCTAAGAGATTTCGTATTATTTAAAATTTGACTTTTGAATTAGCTTTTAATGAAATTTGTAATTGCTTGTTGCATATTTTAATGAAATTTATGTTTTGTCATGATAAGCTTGTATGCAAACATTCTTTTTTATGAATTCAATGATAATTTCCTTTTCAATTTTAGTCTCTCAATTTCCCAGCGAGTTTCAATATTTTTGTTTGGACTTGTTCATATCATGTGGGATTTTGGGTTGCAAGTTCTTTACAACACACCAGTTATTGTGATACCTTTCCAATATTGATTAATAATATACAAATATTTCTTCTTATATTAATTTAAATTTAATTAATTATTGATAGAATTATTAGATGATAAAAATATTTTTATTAAAAAATTAATAATAATAGAGAAAAATAAATTTCCAATATTTGAAAAAGAGACTTTTTTTTAATTCAAATATTTGTTAATAATAGAATTTCTTAAATCATATAAAAAATTATAATATTTTAATAAATAATTCAATTTAATCTTTAATTCACTTTTAAAATTCATTTAAAAAATAAATTACTTATAGTATTATAATCAAATATTTGTTATCAAGTGATAAAGTTACTTGATGATTTCCTAAGAAACTAATATGCAATGCAACAAAGTAACATCCATGGTGCTCCCGAGAGAGGAATATATTTGTAAAATTCTTGGAAAGGTGTTGTTATGAGGGAAAGTGACATGAATGTATAGAATAGAATCTGTATACCCAGTAAGATTCATGATTCCTCTTTCGTGTTCAAACCATAAAACCTCTCTATCCTCCTTCTTTTCTCTTTAATTCTCTTTCAACCTTCAAAAGATAAATATAAGCATATTCCCCAAATTTACTTCTTTCATTCATAATTTTAACCTTCTAATTCAATGATTCTTTTATTCAAAACCAATTCATTCATCCATTAAATTTTATTAATCTTTTAATTCTTTTTTAAATGTCATTCTTGTAAAACAATAAATATATATTACAATGATATAATAAAAGTAAAGCATTAATTAAAATTAAGATATTTAAAAAAAATATCATTAAATGAAATAAAAGTATCCTTTTAAAGCAAGAGTAATATATATTTCTTATTACATTCTTCTATTATTAACTCTGTTCTATTGAATGTAATACAAATTGTGATACACGTGCTAATCTTGAATACGAATTAGATACAAAAATTATTAAAAATATGAAAAATTATTTGAATATTTTTTTACATATTGATATTGTAAATGTTTTTAAGAAAAACTTATTATTGTGATGATTGTTTTGAAATATATAGAAAATTTTGAGTTAAGTAATATTTGATTGGAATGTGACTTTTTTTTTAATCATTATAATTTTTAAGAATTTTTAATATTTTGTCTTTACATGTAAAATAGAGGGGAAAATATGATTATTAGGTTTTTGATATTTTTAAGCGTCACTCTTAAAAAAGAAAAAAAAATGCATTTACTGATAAATTAGTTAATTATATGAATTTTAAGCATATTGAGTATGATTTTTTTTAAATAAAAAGAATCTGTCTAAATTTGAATTTTCGTAGTATCAATTTAATTGGAATTAATACTTAGTTTTCATAATATTATTTTTCCACATTCATTTATATTAAATATATATATATATATATATAGAGAGAGAGAGAGAGAGAGATATAGAACAGTAGAAATGGTATATACAACATAAAATTCCATCATAATTTGCAAAATTAAAGTCTAAAAACAAGAAAATAATAATAATTTTGTAGAAAACATTAAACCATGTATCTCTACTCATGACATCACGTACAACATGTACATGAAATCTCCTACCTCTTTCAAGTGAAATAGTATTTACAAGAAACATGCAAATACTAGCAGAGCAACTCGAAGAAACACGAGGAGGATTATTATTACACTTTGATTATATACGATTGTTCAGCAGGAAATAAAATATTACACACGAGACACGACCAATGATCCAATAGAAATTCAAAGAAAGAGCCTTAGGAGTTAACTGAATGAAGCCAGTTTAAGTTAACATCAACTTGAGGCACCTCTATCTGTAGATTCGGAAGCATATCTTTGAACCCTTCCCATGAAGCAGCTGTCTCTTCATCGCAAGCCACTACCTTCAAATTCAAAAGATTGACTACTGAGTATGGCAATTCACACCTTGCACAATTTATCATGGTGAGATTTCTTAGATTACACAATTTTCCAAAGCCCTCTGGTAAATTAGAAAGGTTTATGCAGTTTGAGATGTCAAGATGCCTTAGATTTGAAAGTCTTCCAATAGAATCTGGTAACCCTTCCAAATCTGTGCAAGAACTGAGCCTTAGCAGTTCCAAATGCACCAACTTTCCAATTTCTTGAGGCAGTGCTAAGAGCTTGTGGCAATTAGTAACACTGAGCTTCTTCAGTGTGATAATATCACACAACCCACTAGGCAACACCAACATATCTTTGCCATAGTCAATGTTCAAATCCACTAGATTTGGAAATGCATCTGAAATTAGGATAATACCATTTTGAAAAGGATGACTCATGTTGTAGAGGGATAATTTCTTAAGAGTCTTCAGTGTGACAAATGAAGGAACAAAAATCCTCTCTAATCTAATTCTTTTCAGGTTGGATAAAGAACCAAGTAGCTCAAAATTGGTCAGCTCAGAAGGATGGAAATTGTAATTTGTGATTATCAGAACTTTAAGTTTGCTCATTTTCTGCATGGATTCTGGAAAGGAGAACTGATTAGCTCGGAGATTTAAAATTAGAACCTTTGCTTGAGCTGGGTGCATGTGTGACCAATATGAAGAACAATTTTCATCTGCAGAAGCAACCCATATGATCGATGTTAATTGAAGAAGAGAAACACATTTTATTTGCAAGTAAATGTCTACACGGATAACTAACCAATGGATATGGACAATGTGCGAGCAGTGATATGTTGGGGTTTCTGTTTAACACAATATTTAAAACAATTTGACAATATGCGGGTCACCATGCATTGTTGCTTCTCACCAAGCCCCCATTCACTTTTATTTTCGTTTGTGTCAATAATCAGTCTTTCTCTCTCTTCAATTGGTTCCAGGGTGCTTTGATAAATTGCCAGCTCTCTTAGAAGATCATGAAGGACGATGAAGTGGTTATTGTAGTAATAATTGTCTGTGTCACTTGTGTTATTCCTGTTAAATTAGCTGACATTAATTCCTCAGAGAGAAAATTTCTTGGCCAAATTAAAACTACATGTTCTTTATGAGGTAGATTACTTCCAAATGTCAAATTTTGTCCTCAAAGCAGGCTTATAATAAAATGAAATAATGCCAAATTGCACAATGCAAAGTGTTTATTTATATAACGATAAAGTGGTTGAGAAGAAAAACACTGATTGCACCTTGCTATCAAGACATTAGCCAGATTCATGGAGTCTAATCTGTTGATAATGGCCATTGCTTCTATGCCGTCATTGTCTAGTCCATACAACTCTGCCCACATATCAATGAGAGCAGTGACAGGAATTCTTTGGTCTTCAGGAAATAAGGCTAGGTCCATGAAGCACTCTTTGATGACTCTATTATCTTCCAGTACATCTAAGATCTTAGGGAGGTAGGTTAGCAATTCAGTGTTAGAATCAAGTATGGAGTTACCATGTGACAATTCCAAAGCCATCTTTTGCCATAACTCGTTAGGTCGATGACTGAGTGACCTACCAATCACTTTAATGGCAAGTGGTAGACCCATGCAACTTTTCACAACCTGCATTCAGTGCAAGTAAATGTTATAGTTTGAGTTGGTGGCGCAAGGTGAAAAAGTACGTGTTGAGGGTCAACAAAGTTTCCCATGCATGCATATTGTTCAATTTTATGATGTCTATAATGCACCCGAAAAATCTAAAAAGTATTATTCATTATGTATATTTCTGATTTTAAAGTAACTTTAGTAAGTAACTTTACATCTTACAAACTCTAGAAATTAAATTTCAAATAAAACACTAATTATTATTTAAAAAAAAAAAACATGTTTTAAAATTTGTTTTTGACTGAAATCTAATAAATGACTGCATTATGCATAAGAACATGAAGTGGCATTAATGGTGAGAAAGTAAGTAGAAGCACCTTTTGGACTATATCTTGGTGAGGAGTATTTAAAGGGTTGCTATCCAAGAGGGCATAGTGATGGAAAAGGGTCATTGCATCTTCTTGAACAAGTGGTTTTAAGACACATGGTGTGCCAAATCTTGGAAATGCAACCCTTGAAGTCACCAAAATTTTATAATCTGCTAAATGGAATTGAAATTTCTCCACAACATCTTCTGAGCCAGGCCAAACATCATCCAGAACCAACAAAATTGGCCTTCCCTTCAATTCCCTTAGTAAAAGTCCCAATTCATTAATTGCCTCTTCATCGTTCTGAAACTTAGGAACTTCATGTCCAAGGTGTTCAAATACTCTTTCCACAATGATCTTCAACTTGGGCGTTTGGGAGAAGGTCACAAAAAATATATTTTCCCTGAATTTACCTTGTGAAACAGAGCATTTTATATCATGTCATACAAAATATTGTTTATTAAATTAAAAAGTTATTTTAGTATAACATATAATTATTCAAAAAACTTATATTTAAAGGTACATATAATTAATTACTTTTCTTAATAAGCAAGTTTGCATAATAAAAGTTGGCAATCTACTTCACTTCCACAAATAAGAATCGATTGCTTACTCAAGCAATTACTTGAAGAAGATTAGACCACGCTCGAAATAATTATCAACAAACTTCTTGTCGGGGAAAACGAGTCAAGAACACTTAATAAAATGTGAGGTCTTCTTTTTTTCATTTTTTACATTATTTCTTACTTTTTTGAAACGTACTTACAGTAAAACTTGTTTGATGAACGTATTAGAATTAAAGACGTATCGTTATACGTTAATCCATGCAATATTTTATGTGTCTATCTCTTTCTTTTATTCATCATTTATTATAGCTCACGCTTTCTCTCTTTTTTCACTCTTCCTTTTACAATTTCACGTACCAATAACATTTCATCCCATTGAAAATGAGAGGAGAATGAGAAAAAGAGAATGTGACATTATATATAAGCAATTCACAAATATTTATATATATATATATATATATATATATATATATGAAGCAATCAAAACATTCCACTTGCAATCTGTTGCTGATAAAATTTCTATTTATATCGAGTACCATCTGATGTTTTAGCAGATTTCAAGTATAAACCTTTTTTATGTCTTTTTTGTTACCATTTGGGAGCTAGTTAGTTCATTTATCAAAGTAGAGAAGCAAAAAGGAGTTGCCACTTACCCTTGATTTGTTCATCCCAACAGAGTAGAGTAGCCAAAGTGGTTTTCCCAGATCCTCCAAAACCAGTCAACAGAATGATGGACACAGGTTCGTTGAGAAGCTCCATCTTCACCTTCCTCAATGGTGCATCCAACCCAACACTGAATTCTGGCTTTTCAGGAACACCAAAGGGACCATTGATCATTGGAAAGGCAATCTCTTCCATGAATACTTAATAACCAACCTTTCACGTCCTTTCCCTTGCTTCAAAAGGGTGTTGCTAGCTGCATGTAAAACCATTTAATTAATTTCAACTTGATACTCCATAATTATGAACATGGAATAAGTGACAAGAAA
This sequence comes from Macrotyloma uniflorum, assembly GCA_016859785.1. Lineage (NCBI taxonomy): Eukaryota > Viridiplantae > Streptophyta > Magnoliopsida > Fabales > Fabaceae > Macrotyloma > Macrotyloma uniflorum. Next base: position 3,909,409 of record BDMB01000003.1, read on the forward strand.
AGTTTGGTCATTACATTATTCTTTTTCTTAGTTTAATTACTTATTTAGTTTTTCAAATTGTGCATATTTCATCTTTTAATTCTTATACTTAAAAATTATTCGTATTAGTCTTTAAATAACCATTTTAATTTCTCATACTTCTATACATGGTATTTTTAATTTCTTTTCGTCTCACCTATTAAACTTATAGAGATAAAAAAGAGATTATAAATTACATGAATAAAAACTAAAGAAGATGAACTCTAATAATAAAAATTTTAAAATAAAATTTATTTTATTATAAGGATTAAATAATTAATTCAACATTTTTATGCTAAATTTTTTTAATACTAGAAGATAAAAAGTTTCCACAAATCATCTTATTGGGATAGAAAAAGGATACTCTCTTTTATTGAATATAAGTAGAAAAATAAAAATTAAATTCATACGGATTAATAAAATTGATAAACAGATTTAATTTGTATTCATTTCATTTAAAAACATTTTTAAAAATTATATTTTCATGAAACTAGATATCGAGAATAAAAAAAAATTAAAAATAAATCTTAATGAAAGGCATTTAAAAGAATTTTCATTAAATGAGATATATATTATTTAAGAAGTGATTTTTTCGTGGGTTAACTTTCTATATATCATCGTTTTACTTGAAAATTGAATATATTTGTATTCGAATTTTTTTATTTAATTGAGCAATATATATTAGAATACAAATAATAGTGGTTTCAAGTATGGATGCATGTGATAACGAGATTGGTATTCTCGCCACACACGTATATCCATACGCGTATAAGTTAAGTGGTTGATGATTTTTTTATATATATCACTGTGTATTTATATTATATATATATTATATATATATAAAGAAATATTTAATGAAAGTAAAATATTAATTATTTCCTCAGTTTCATAATAACTGTTGTTTTTAGATTTTTTTATATGACCTAATAAAAGTTAGTAAATAAGTGAAAGAGTATACTAACAATTTTATAAAATTTACCTCATCTTCATTAATTTTTTTTCATTTATATTTTATGTTACCTATGACTAATATTATTAGAGATATAAATAGAAAAAAATAAAATAAAATATATATATATATATATATATATATATTACTTTGAAAAATTAAAATTAAAATTATTTTAAAACTTATTATTTTCTTCTTACATAACATTTATTATGAGAAGAATGAACTAAAATTTCTCTCACTAATATCTTGATCATTCATCATCAGTAACCTTTTTAATTAAAAATTAACGTAAGTGTATATTCGAACTTAGATATGTTGGATTTTATTTTGTGCAAGGGATAAATGTTTAATTTATATGTTATAAAACTATAATTATGGGTTTCAATAATGCAGAATATAAGAAAAAATATTTATGAAAGAAATGGAAGTAATAATGAGAGTAAAGTTAAGAAATAAATATATTTAGTGAAGAAAGAGTAATGCATTACTAGTTAAGCTAAACCTTTGAAATGATGATCGATGCTTCCAAAGAATATGAATTTTTGTTTCGTCCTCCTTAATAATGAGACCTGCAATGGGTTATGAAAACAAAAGGATTTTGAAGTTACGAAAGAAGGGAAAGTGAGAGTTATTTGACGAAGCTATTTGAAACAATGAAACTTTGGAATGCAAAGAAGACATTTATAACGAATAGCACTCGCAATTTGTAGGTATTTTCTGTCCATCTGTTACATAATTCCTTATCGCGTAATTTCCACGTTTGGTGACCAATATTTCAATAAAAATTAATTTCATTTTCTATGAAATTTCGTTGAGATATATGTGGAAAATGTTAAAAATACACGTTGGGTGTAAAAGTAAAAGGTGTTGTGAAGATAAAGATAAAGATAACAAATATTATTTTTATTATTTAAATTATAATGTTATATATCAGTTCGATTTCAACTTAGGAATATATATGTAAGCTCTTGTGAGGAAGGTTGTTTTAAGTTTTTGTATACTTGGAATTATTTTTTAGAGTAGGCGTGAGGAAAAGATTGGTTGGACAGTTATTTGTTGAATATGGATTATGCCAATTTCTTAGACTCTAACTACAAGGTAAAAAAAAAAAGTATTTTAAGTGAGGTCAAAGTTTTAAATAATGAAAGATATGAAGTTGTTCTTGTATATTTTTAAAATATATATAAAGAATTAAATAATTTACTATTTATTATTATCTTAGAATAATTTTTTTTAATTTTTTTTTAATTTTTGTCTTTTTTTTTTTTAAGATTTTTTAATTATCTCTTATCTTTTTCAATATTCAAGCATATTGTGAAAAAAATTTAAGAAAGAAATGTTTTTATTTTAAGTTGGATAAGTTTCCAATACTCTAAACCTTTTTTAAAAGTTAGGGTTTTGAAGTTTTCTTGAAGGTTTTTCTTTAGATTTGTTTGCAAGATTTTTTCATTTTTGGGAATCTAGACCAGTTTGGAGTCACATTGTTGTGTTGTGTTGGAGTTACAGTATTATGGGGCACTAAGGATTTAATTCAATTTGAAAGAGAGGAACATTATAATAGGAAAATAAGGTAAGAGAAGTTAGCGATTTTAGTCAATTTCTATGAAATTTAGGGTAGAAGACTTGAAATGTTTGACATTGGTTGTGTTTTGCTTGCTTAAATGTGTTGTTTGGTATCTTGAATTGTGTTTTTTTGCGTTCTGTAGAACTCGTAGAACTCTTGTTTCTATATAATTCACTGAGCGCAAAGAGATGTGGTGAGCGGATTTGCTCAAAGGGTTCTTAGGTCAAAATCCGTTGAACAAATTTGGTTTTCGCTAAGCGGATCTCATACTCCATTGAACGAATTTGGTTTTTGCTAAATGGATCTCATACTCTGTTGAGCGAATGGATCCTAAAGCTACAAAACTTATTTGACTGAAAATGAAATGAGAGGGATAAATGTATTGTTGTGGATTCTTCCAGGATTTATATATAATGAATTTAAATGGCATAGAAGCCTATATTACTCCTATTGAGAGGAGGTTTTGTTATATTACTATAAATCCAATTAATTTCATAGTTTAGTATGTATGAATTTAGGGATATTTATGGGATATCTAGACTTTAATGATATTATAAGTCATGTAGACCAAGATATCATGTGATGAAGGTCGATGGAGGCTCACCCATAGTTCTAGAAGGAAAATAGGTGAAGCTGCAGTATTTGGTTGTGAAGAGATACGAGATTACCTTAGGGTAAAAACGACTCAGAAGGTTGATTATTAGGAAATCCCGTGGTCCCTAAATATACATAAAGTATAACCATAAATGTGTGAAATCCATACAGTCTTTCGAAATTCGTTTGTCTCGCATGATTAAAAGTGTTAAGTCTTAAATAAACCCTTACAATTAGTATGTGAATTGATATTTACAAATTTATTTTGTATGAATAATTACATGGATTTTCAGTTAGCTTATCCTTTTTATATTTTTATATGTATACATAACTAAATATTATGTATGTTTTGAGAGCTTGTATTAAACTATTTTTTGTACTCTGGACTATAGCGAAATACTTTATTATAGCCTGACAGTACTTAGAAGTTAGAAATTATTTTTGGGTTCGTTACATTTAATGCTATCAAAGCATAAGTTCCTTGTAGTGATTTAGGATAATGGGATTACCTTACTAAGATGAGTAAATTATATAATGTGTTCATTCTTAATGAGTGAATATATCTCTAACCTCTTTTCTTATGAATTGTTTAGGATGATGTCTAGACCACCTACTCCTCCTCTTTCTCCTACTTCGCAAGCTGATTTGAGGCATATAGTGAGGGCTATTGAAATCATATCCTCCACTAATCAGCAACACAACACCACCATGATTCAACAACATCAAGTTGTCATCTAAGAGTTGCAAACAGTCAAGGCAACAACGACTTCCTCACAACTTAAAGAGCACCTAGGATTGATCGACCTTATGAGGTATAAGTCTCCCAAGTTCAGTAGAAACTTCATCCTTGACCAAATTGATAAGTGGATCAATGAGTTGGAGAAGGTCTTTAAAGCTTACCAAACAACCTAAAGGAGAGAGAACGGTCTTGATATGATTTTCACTCAATCGAGAGATGCTCACTCAAGCAAAAATCATGAGGTTGAGATGTGGGGTCCAAGCTCCATTTTTGCTTAAGTGGAAATGGATTAGTGAAAAGTGATGATTTTAAGGAAAAAAAAAAGAAAAAAAAATGGAATGAAAAAGATTATGAATTGTGTTAAAAGATGTTATGTGATCTTTAGTCAAGTTGAACTATTAGGGTTATGTCCAAAATCAATCAAGATGTGTGTGATGTATAACTGAGTTGAGCTATTAGGATTAATGTCTAAAATAAAATATGATTAATATCTATTATTTAATACTAGGGAGATACATTATATAAATTAGAGATCAAGTAGTGAAGAGTCAATGAAAAAATTGTTACTAATGCACTAAATTATAGAAAAATATGTGAGAAATACCAAAAATCTTATCTTATATATAAAGTAATGAAGTAATATTCTGATAACAATATTAATCTAATATTCAAATCTCATTACAACTCATAAATATTAATTTTTAAGGTCGACCATAATAATTAATATCTTTAAAAAAATTATAATATAATAGAGAATGGATGTAATATTTTGATTATAACCTTATTATATTATTGTTGAATAAATAATTTATCCTTTTATTATAGATGAAGCAGAACTAGCCCACAGATCTTGTAGCATTTGAAGAAAATATGAAACATGCATGCATGCAATCTGAAAACAAAAGGTGGGATCTCTGACTTTGATTGGAAGAAGACTATGATTTATTAATATTTATTAGACAGATAAAGTGAACAGAGCCATTTTTGAAAGAAATATTAGCAGTATAGAAGGAGCACAAAGACCAAAATATTGGTCATAAAAAAATGGACCATACCTCCTCCTTCACCAGTTTTCTTCTTACCTAACCTTGATGATGTAGATGATTATGACCAGGTCCTACAGAATAAATGTGAGACTGCAACAGATGAGAAAAGGGGTAAGAGAAGAATAGATGCCATGAATCATCCTCTTGTTGACTATTACATATTAAACCTTGTTTCTTCTGCAACTCAAATAGGACATTCTTCCCAATCTATATCAAGGAGTTGCCATAAAAATACTAGCATTAATATATTTTAATATAATGCTCTCATCTAATTAAAGTCAATAGGTAGCTTTTGCCTTAATTAGCAAATAATATAAGTAAATTTGAAAACCTTAGTCTCAACGAACAAATAAATTTCAAGTTTAATCTATTTAATATTATAAGAACTTTTGAACTTTAGACATATTTGAATAAGTACCTTTGAATCTTTGCGTTCAAATGATATTTTGGATGTAGTTGTATGAAAAACATATTCACATGTTCTAAGTTAGAACTAACTATGGACGTTATGTCTTATTTGCATTGCATGCTTAACAGGTTAATAATTTAAATTAAAAAAAAAACTGTTATAATTAAAGAATAAATAAGTTACTAAATGTTATTTTATCATCTTTGATTGTATTGATTTCATAGAGTTTAGACTGTGTTCATTTAAATAATTGAGTCTAATCTCAAACTTTAGTTTGTTTATTTAATTTTTAAAGAAAAAAAAAACCATCTATTTTGAACCTTCTTTCTCTTTTTAGAAATATCAAATCGACAATCCAACTATTAAAAAGAAAAAAAAATATATATCTTTACTGAATTCACTTTCTAAAAAATTATCTTAAAATTCAACTATAAACTAATTCTTAATTATAATTTGAAAATCTACCGTTACAATAGTTTTACTTTTTATCCTACTTTTACTAATAAGTCTCTCACACTCAATTTTAATATTAATATGATAAAGATAAAAAAAAATGAGACAAATAATAAACTCTAGACACTTAAACCTAGTTTGGAAACCCTACCCGTGAAAGGAACCTCTTATCAGAAAAACAAGTTGTGTTGTGGTCATTATCTTCCGTTAACACGAGCATATGTATGGTTTCTGAAAGTTGTGTTATTACGAGGAACGCGTGGTAGAGATGAGTAGTAATGATGACATGTGCGAACGTGTTGTAGTGATGGAGTTCAGATGAATGCATGCATGTTCGTGTTCGTGTTCTTTCTCTGATGGTTCCTCTGTATCATCACGGTCACTGGTGAATCATGTTGAAGCAAAATCACTGCAATTTCTTTGCCAATGGTTGCTGATTCATCAGTGAATGCTCCAGCACAAGGTGGTGGAAATGAAATTAAGCTCTTAACATCTTCTTAAAGTTTTTTTTTTTTTTTTTAAATTAAATAAGTATTAGTTTATGATATTTTTTATATCACACTATTTATTTTGACTATTATATTTTTTAATAATTATTTATTATTTTGACATTAGACTTCAAAATAGTATTCATACATGATACTTTTACATTATTTTGTTAAACAAGAAAGTATGATGCCTATTTATATTTTTACTTAAATTTGATTGAAAATCATTAAAGATATAATTTAAAATGAGTAGGAAAATAATAATTCGAAAAAAATATAATTATCGAAGTAAATATATATACTTAAAATGATTGATGTGTAAATAAATTTACAAAAAAATTAAAATAAATTTAAAACTAAATCATAAATACTCAAAATATACTTTCATCAACAAAATTAAAATTTATATTATGCATCATACTACATATTCTATTTTTATTATTTATATTTACTAATTACTTTAAAAATTATCAAACACTTATAATTTAATAACTTTTAACTCCCGAGTTTAGTCAACAAACTTTGCTAAACATAATCTAAATGAAAATTGTTTTTAAGATTTATTCTTCGACAAGAATAATTTCAGAAATTTTCATAATTTATATAATATTCATTTATTATAATTTAGGATCCTCTTTATTTTTATCATAATTTATATAATAGGGAATATTTATGAAAATAACCTCCCATTTGCTTCTCATCTGTCATTTCCTTCCTTGTTTGCTTCTCCATTTCCACACAAAGGTAGAAGCTTTTTTTCTTCATGAGCATTCATGCGGAAAAATCTAACCAATCTGGCAGAGCTCTATTTCCTGATCATCGTTATAAGTGGTTTTACAAGATTATCATACAGCACACCAAGTTACTTATGAGCCTCCCACCATACCTTAAAACAACAGAATCAGTCATGTTCAGATGGACCTGTTCATAAATTTTCTCTGTTGCACTGGCATGCCCGGGATCCTTTCCTGTCTATAATTATAAGTGGCTTTACAAGATTATCATACATCACATCAAATTATTCAAGAGCCTCCCACCATAACAACAACATCAGCCATGATCAGGTTGACCTATTCATAAACTTTCTCTGCTGCATTTGTCATGATCGGGATCCTCTAGTTTTCAACAAGAAAAATAAAAATACAACATAGGTCCCTATAACATTCTTTGGCTTTGTGTTCCAAGATATTCCAGCTTTCTCTGTTGTGTCATTTTCTTCCAGCCAATGGATGCATATATGGATACCATAGCTGAACACAAATTGAGTCTCTTGGTAGAACTTGGATATTCATAAAGATTTTGTGTTTGACGAGTTCCTTAACAGAAAATTCCCTTCAGCACTGATTAATAGAGGCGTTTTCTTTTACCATAATGCAACGTGAAAACTATATTTTGTTCTTTTTGGTGTGATTATTGACTCTCTTGAAAAGACAACCTGAACTGCATAAAGCAAGTATTAGGAGGAAGTTGTATGAAGCCAATTCAAGTTAACATCAACTTGAGGAACATCTATCTTTAGATTGGGAAGCATAGGTTTGAAATTTTCCCATGAAGCAGCTGTCTCTTCATCGCATATCACCATCTTTAAATTCCCAAGATTAGTGACTGAGAATGGTAATTCACACCTTTCACAACTTGTCATGTACAGATTCTGTAGATTAGACAGATTACCGAAGTCCTCCGGTAAATTAGGAAGGCTTATGCAATTTGAGATGTCAAGAAGTCGTAGATTTGAAAGCCTTCCAATAGAATCTGGTATCCCTTCCAAATCAGTACAAGAGCTCAGCCTTAGGAGTTCCAAATTCTCCAACTTTCCAATATCTTGCGGCAGCGTAGAGAGTTTGTGGCAATTAGTAATACTGAGCTTCTTCAGGGGGATGATATCAGAGAGCCCCTTAGGCAATCCCACCATATCCTTGCAATAGTCAATATTCAAATCTTCAAGATTTGGAAAAGCATATGAAATTAGTATGTCATTGTTTTCCAATGCCTGTTTCATATTACACAAGTAGAGGGATAACTTTTTAAGATTCTTCATTGCAACAAAGGAAGGAACAGAAATTCGCTCCAATCTGATTCTTTTCAGGTTGGATAAAGAGAAAAGTAGCTCAAAGTTTTTGATTTCAGAAGGATAGAAGCTGTAATTTATGACTATCAGAACTTTTAGTTTGTTCATATCTTCCATGAATTCTGGAAAGCAATACTGCTTAGTTCGAAGATTAAAAATTAGAACCTCAACTTGAGGTAGTTGCATTTGAGGCCAATCTGAAGTGCAATTTTCATCTGCAAATGAAACCCATATGGCATCAGTTGTGGAAGAGTAATGAATGGCAGATCACTGTGACATTCGTACTTTTTTTTACTTTGTAACTATATATTTTAGAAAAGGTATAACTCACCAGTTGATAAAGACAATGTGTGGGCAGTTACTTGTTGGGGCTTCTGTTTAACGCACCAGTTAAGAAATTTTGTCTTCTCCCCATGTTTATTTCGATTTATCTCAATAATCAATCTTTTTCTCTGTTCCATTGGTTCCTGAGAGCACTGATAAATTGCAAGCTCTCTCAGAAGGTCATGAAGAACGATGAAGTGGTTATTGTAGTAGTAATTGTCTGTGTGACTAGCATTTTTCCTGGTAAATATGCAGAAATCCATTCCTTTAGAAAAAAAATCTCTCAAAAGATTATAAAAAACCACTATCAAAAAGAAAAATTACAAATTTCAACTTCAGTTCACAAGAATAAATGAAGAGTTACAGAATGTAAGGTGCTTAATTTCAGAGATAAAAGGTCATTTTGGAATATTATATAAGCTATAGAGGCCATTTAATTATTTGTTCTATAGAGCATAAATTCATGTTACGTATATATTAGGATTAAGTGGCCTAGAAGAAAATATGTACAATAATTGTACCTTGCTACCATGACATTAGCCAGATTCATGGAGTCTAATTTGTTAATGATGGCCATTGCCTCTTCGCCGTCATCATCTAGTCTATACAACTCTGCCCACATATCAATGAGAGCAGTAACAGGAATTCTTTGGTCTTCAGGAAATAACCCTAGGTCCATGAAGCACCCTTTGATGACAAGATTATCTTCCAAAACATCCAACATCTTTTGGAGGCATTTAAGTAGTTCAATATTAGAATCAAGTATAGAACGACCTTGGGACAATTCCTCCACCATCTTTAGCCACAGCTCAGAACGCTGATTAGAGAGCGATCTCGCAATTACTTTGATGGCAAGCGGTAAGCCCTTGCAGTTTCCCACAACCTGTATTTGCAACCAAAAATAGTTAGTAACCAAATGCAAGTAATTTATCATTATTTTGAGGGGTCAAAACATGGTTTCTATTTTATGTTTCTTCTATGTTTTCTTTTCCCCTTCTATGTTAGTTCAATGATAAGTTGTTCAAAATGAAACCAAAACGTTCAAGTGTTAATATCCAATCTTGTGATGTCTACTTCAACTGAATAACTTTAGACAAAAAGACCAAGTACAAATAACCCCGCACCTTTTGGATGACTTCATCAGGAATACTTGAACCGCTTTCTTCCAAGAACATATAATGTCGGAAAAGAGTTTCTGCATCATCATGCCCAAGTGGTTTTAAGATACACTGAGTGTCAAATCTAGGAAATGCAACCCTTGAAGTCACCAAAATTTTATAATCTGGTATCTGTGCTTTAAATTTCTCGACAAGGGCTTCTGAGCCAGGCCAAACATCATCCAGAACCAACAACATTGAACTTCTACCAATTTGCCTTAGCAAAAGTCCCAATTGATTAACTGCATCTTCATTACTTAGAAAATCAGGTACTTGATATCCACAGTGTTCAAATAATCTCTCTACAATAACCTTCCAATTGGGCGTTTCTGAGACCGTGACAAATAAAATATTTTCCCCAAATTTACCTAGGTAAAACCAAAGAGAACTGTAAGCAGTGTATTCAATGTCATGTACTATTTAGAATGCATTATGTAAGCCACTCATTTCATTGTCAGTAGATATTGCAAGAGAATAATTCTGCTAAAAGAACACTAGACAGAAAAACAAATAATACAGATTAAAAGAAAATGCTTATTTAATTTCTTAAAACATCATTTGTAGAGAGAATGGGGAAAACCCAGGTTATGCCCTTATTTTGTTTACATATTAACTTCTTAAAGAATAATATGCATATGTTTGGTAAAAATCTTAAGAGGAATAAAGGCTCTCTCCATTTTCAAAAATTGTCACAAAGTTGACAAAAGAAGTGATTATTTCTAGAAAATGAGCCAAACGTTGCTTTGAGCTCCTCCCTCTACCTTCAGAAACATGGATTAAAACGTTTCACATGTCCTTACTTAGATCTGTGACCAATAAAATTTCAAGACATTCTTGCATACCATGTCTGCAACTTCTCAATATATTTCTTTTGGCATCTCTTTCTGGTACTAATTTTCTTTCAATACTATGATATGGATGATATTAACTAGTAGTTGATGGCAAAATATTGGACAGCAAAGAGATAACATGTAAAGAAGTTTTGAATGATTCATGAGCCATGATGAAATAATCTTAGTCAAAGTGTTTGACGAAATCATCATACATCAAATAAACAAAAAGGAGTTAAAACTTACCCTTGACTTGTTCATCCCAACAGAGCTTTGTAGCCAGAGTGGTTTTCCCCATTCCACCCAAACCAGTCAGCGCAATAACAGACAAACCATCTCTGAGAACCTCCATCTTCAACTTACTCAACGGCACATCCAAGCCAACAGTGAAATCTGGGTTTTCAGGAACACCAAAAGGAAGCTTGACAGGTCCGCCAACACTACAAAACTTCTTCTCAAAATTCTCTTTGCTGAGAAGCTCGAGAATTTCCCTAACTTTGTACAGTTTCTCTTCAATATCTTTTGGCACAAGAGCTTGCTTGTCACCACCAGCAAATGAATCATCCTTCTTGTGTCCAAATCTGCACAGAAACCAAGAGAGACACTTGTCCAAACAAAAATTCTTGGAGAAGCATTTGCATACAGGCTCTTCTTTTGCATCTTTTTCGTCAGTAAGGGTTTTGATTTCTTCTCTGGGTGGATTTAAGTGGTCATTGTATTGCTTGATCTCTTGTACCACAGGGTTCATATCCTTGAGCGTTGACCTTAATATCTGCTTGTTGCTTTCACTACTTTGACCTTTTTCCACTATTTCCGATATCATCCTCAATCTCTCTTGAAATAGGGTTGGAAGTACCACGCCCTGCGTGGTCTGCTCCATGAATGACCAACTTGCTTTTTCTTTCTCTCTGTTTTTCCGCAATCAAACGAGTAACAAGTCATGAAAGGAGGATAAAGTCAACCATGCTTATGAGCACCTCAAATTACAAGTTCAGAACATGAAAATAGAACCAAAAAAAAAAAAAAAAGACACAAAAAGAAACAGTTGTGTACCTTTGAATAACCACGGATGTTTCGTGTGAAATTCGTGTTTTTGTCTTGCGTTTCCAATTGATCCAGTACTTGCGAGAATCCCAACTTGAAAGATTCGAAATTAGAGCAGAATTGATTCAAGATTTTACAGGCTTCAGGGATGAACCATGCAGATTCTCATCAGTTGCTGTTTCTCTTCCTTCATTTTTCTTCTACCAACATGGAAGTCAACTTTACTTTTTGGTAGTGCCGTTAGGTAACGTTCAATTACATCTATTTATTACATGAAAAATTAATCACCGTGAATGATTATTGGTGTAACAATGCAATGTTTTATCTGCTATAGATTCCAGATGCAAAGTTGTAGAGACATCTTGAAATTTTATAAGTGAATAAAATGCTTTAATTACAGTGCTTATCGAAAAAATATTATTATTAAAAACACAAGCCATGTTACGTGAATTGGTTGGAGTGAAACTCTAGAGAAAAAAACATAAAGGTTGGTGGAGTAAAATAAAAAAAAAGGATCCACAAATCGGTGTTCTGTAGATTATTTAAACAGTAGTTGGGGTTCTGTGGGAAGTGGAAAAAAACAGTGGATAATAATTATAATTTTTAAAATATTAAATAACATTATTTTATCAATATATATATATATATTTATATATTATCATTTATGTATTAAATTACTATATTTAAAAATTAAAATTAATTTTGTATGTGATTTAAATTTAAAAAATATATTTTTATTAAAATTATTTTTTATTCTCTTTTAAATTGAATTAAAATGGTCCATTAATTTATATATTGTCCGAATATTTCAATTTTTAATCTATGTAAATATAGATTAAATGTGGTCACCATAAATTTTGCACTTGGGCCGAGCCAAGTCTTTCATCTTCCTTGTTTTAATTGATGATTATTTAAATAAAATAAAGGATGAAAATAAATTTTAAAAATAAGAAAGAAAATAGTGAAAGAAGAAAAATAAAATATATGTAAATTATTATTGAAGTAAAATAATTGAGACCAACTCTTCCACAACTTTACTTTTACTCTATCCTATTGTCACGTCACGGCAAATAATGTATGATTGTCGTGTTTTTTACTTTTTAGCGTATACTTAGGACGATCACAACCCTTTTTTTTCCTTTAAAAAATGTTATTAATATACTTTTAACATTTTCAAAATATTGAACATAATTTAATATAAATTTTCAAATTTTATTATAATAAATTATTATGATAAAGTAATCAATATATAAAATAAAATTCTTAATAACAATACAAAAGTATTCCAATAAAGTATAAAAGTAAAAGGTACCAAGTCATTACATAAATAAAGCACAATTGTAAATAAAAACGCAACAATGATGACCCACAAAGTAGTGCATAGTCATTTTTTATTTGAAGTCTTTTCTTTGTGAGAATAATTAACATATCTGATCATATTTTTGTGAGAATGTCTAAATCAGAAAAATGAAAAGCTTTACAACAAACCATAAAACAAGACTTACATTAAGGTAAGTTTCAAATTAATATATTTTATAAATTAACAATTTAAAGGTTTATTCAACTTTATTACTTTACAAATTAAATTATTGGTACGACATTTTTTTGCCAATAACTATATTAACTAGTTAATTTAGACTCGCTATTAATATGAGTATTTGACTCAAATACACGTGTTCTTGTTCTGATCGTATGAATTAAGAGTGAATTCGAATAGAAGAATCACACGCTTTGAGAGACTCGACTCACTTCTATTATTAATTAATACACGCTGTTGACTTCATAATATTTTCCTGGAAACAGAGTCTTACAAATTACCATTCATCACAAAATTGCTTTCAATTACTTCAATCAAATCTTCGATAACAGTATCAGAGTTTGGTGTTAATTAACGTTTTTTCAATTATTTCTTATAAAAAATTAACGAACTATATAAAAAATGTTCAACAGTATCGTGAATTATATGTATAAAAAAAATATTCTCACGCGTAGATGTATCACATACAATTTAAGATATCACAAAATTATTAAACATATATTTTTTAATTTTAGTTAAGTAAGAATATTTTATTAAAAATAATTACGTAACCTTGTATATTATTTTGTAGTGATCTTAAGGATTATTACAATGTGAATACGGTGTTAAGATTCAATGCTTGAACTTTAATGGCGATGCTAAACAACTATATGGAATGTGAACTTTGATATTAACAAAATATGATGTGAGTTAATTTTAACTTTTGTTGTTCTTGGAATATCATTGAAACTTCACATGCTTCCATATTAAAGAATAAAGCAACCTTTACAGCATGAAATCATCATTTTTGGACGCAATGAATTCATATTTTCCACCCAAATCCGCAATATCTGCCTTCAATTAAGACTCTTTCTACTCCACGCCTCATTATATATAATTTCTTTTTTAATCACACTCTATCTATACTTTTTAAAATAGAGATCAAGGGTATATTATTGACCGAAAAAAATGTTATTTATCATTTATTTAGCTAATTTTGCAACCAAAATAAATTGTCACTAACATGAATATTGAATAATATAACTCTCCCTCATTCCCTCCCACTGAATCTTGCAAATTAAATTTCCAATTCATACATCAAAACTATACAATCACTCAAAAGATGTAGAGAAAAGAAGAACACAAGCTGGTAGTAATTTTGAAGGACACAGATTTGGTTCTCAGAATACATTACATTGCCTCCAATCAACAATTCGCGAGGTTCTTCAATTTACCTTCTCGGTTTTTATTCTCTGGTAGTGCTGCCAAACTCATGTGCCAGAGTGCAATCTACAAAAGCCCATCTAAGCTGAAGTCAAATGGGGCTACATCTAGTGTTAGATCACTAAAAATGGATTTGATAGGTTCCCATAATGCATGCACCACTTCATCACATACCACGACCCTCAAGCCCTCAAGGTCCGTGACTGAGTATGGCAATTCAGACAATCTCGTGCAACCTCTGCAATTGATTCTTTCTAAACTACGCAACTCCCCCATGTTCTCTGGTAACTTACGAAGGCTTACGCAGTCAGAGATGTCAAGAAAGTTCAGTTTGTGAAGGCTTGTGATTGAGTCTGGCAACTCTTCTAATTTAGTACAAGAAGTAAGCCTCAGTGATTCCAAATTGACCAACTTTCCAATTCCTTCAGGAAGTTTAGAAAGCTTATGGCAGTTTGTGATGCTTAGCTTCTTTAGGGAAACAATATCAGAGAGTCCAGCTGGCAATTCCACCATATCACAGTAATCAATGTTCATCTCCTCCAAATTTGGCAGCACTTCAGAAACTTGGAAGGTGCTATTTTTGAAGGCTTCATTCACATTGCACATAAAGAAAGAGAACTTGTGCAGATTCTTCAATGGTACTCCAGTCTTGCTCAGGAAAGGAATTGAAACCTTCTCTAACCTGATTCGTTTGAGATTAGAAAGATAATCAAGAAGCTCGAAATTCTCCAACTTAGCATGATAGGCGTCATAATTCGTTATTATCAGGACTTTTAGTTTATTCATTTTGTTCATGAACATTGGAAGTGAGTACTTCTTTTGTCTAAGGTTCATCACTAGAACCTCAACCTCATTTGGCTGCAAGTTGCACCATGTAGAAGTGAATGCTTCATCTGCAAAAGACAGATTCAATAATTAGTGATTGAGAACTCTCTCTCTCTCAACATGTGTGTCATGCCGTATGTGCATCAAGATAGAAAGATGAACATACCAGTTGATATGGATAATGTGTGGGCTGCAATGTGATACTCATTCTGTGTAGTCCACCATTTGGGAGTATTGTTACCACTCAGGTCAAGAATTAGTCTATGCCTCTTCTCCGTCGGCAACTTTCTTGTTTGAAGGATAGCTAGGTCCCGAAGAAGACCATGCTGCGTAACATAGTGGTAATTGTAGTCAACTGTGCCACTTGCAGTATTCCTGATGAATGAAAAGAAATTAATCGCTCATAAGTTAATGCACAGAAAACAACACAAACAATATTCTCTTCATTCAACGAATGTAAATTTTGTAACAGCTATAGCAGAAAACACTAATTATCTTGGATATTGAGTATTGGATTTCACATAATAAATTCCTCGCAGTTTTTAGGTCAAACAATTGTAATCTTTTGAGAAGCACTAATTTGCCATACCTTGTGACAACAACATCAGCCACGTTCCTTTTGACGAGTTCATATATATTCTCCATTGCAATGTCATCATCATCTTCATCACGCTGTTCTCCCCATATATCAAGAAGTGCAGAAGCGGGTATCCTCTTTGCTTTAGGAAATAAGCTCAGGTCCGTAAAGCACTCAGCCACCTTAGCATCCAAGTCATCTAAGCTTTTTTGGAGGCAAGTAAAAAGCACATCGTTACTAGAACCAGAAGCAAGAATCGAATGACCCTTCGACAATGCCTTCGCCCTGTTTTGCCAAACCACCAGTGGTTCAAAACTTAGTGATTTACCAGTCACTATGAGAGCCAAGGGAGAACCACTGCACCCTTTCGCTATCTGCAATTTATTTGGTGTGTTCAAATGACATCAGAAATTGCAACTAAAACATTTAGCACTGTTTTAAAATTATCATTACTGAAGGTGACAACTATGTTAGAGACAAGTATTTTCTAGTGATTAGAATTTTTACACACCACATTTGCAATACTATAATTGAGCAATAGAGAGTACCTTATTGACAAGATTATCGGGAATTATAGAGCTAGTCTGATCCAGGGATGCAGATTGGCGAAATAATTCTAAAGCATCGCTTTCATTAAGTGATTTCAACACGTATGGCTGCCCAAATCCTTTAATTGAGAATCTTGATGTCACTAAAATCTTGTAGTTTGGGATCTGAAACACGAATTTCTCAACTAGGGATACTGAGTCTGGCGAAACATTGTCCAGGACCAACAGCATGGGGTTTTGCCCAATCTTTTTTAGCAAATTTTCCAATTGATAAACTGTATCCCCATCACTTTGAAACTCAGGCTTCTTGTAACCATTGTGTTCAAACAGTCTCTGCACGATGGTGCTCAACTTGGGCGCTTCCTCAAAGGATATGAAGAATATCTTATCCTTGAATTCACCTAAACAAATTTCAATATGTTTAGAGCTCTGCGTATTCATTCTAAAGTTCCTATTCTTTAGACATGCTTACTAAACAAGTGAAAAAATGACCTTCACAGATAATAAGATCAAAGCTTCGTTTTTGGACATCATCAAGAACATATACAATACTTTCTTTTTCACTTTCTTAAATGCTTTTGTACTCCTCACCCCGCAAAATTGAAGTTTTATCCACTTAATAAATATTTACAAGTTAAATTAACGTAAATTATCAAGGAAAAAAAAAATCGAATTCTGTTAAATACTAAAAAACTATGAAGTGCCTGTGCGTTTTCTTTCTTCTACTAGTTAATAACTAAAAGTAGCAACCTCCATCAACTCAACTCTGATTGCTATCGAACTAGATTCAGTTCTCAATAATATCTAGTAACTAGTAATGAAGTTAAATAACCACCTAATGGTTAGAGATCAATAGAACCAAAAAAACCCTCAAACAAAACTTTTCAAACAATACCAATACGACAAGAGAGGGATGATGAGACAGGCACATGCATAATGGATGATCATTCGTACCTTTGACTTCCTCATCAGAACAAAACTTTTTGGCCAACGTTGACTTCCCCGAACCTCCTGTTCCTGTGACAGTTAGCACTGAGCCCACATGATGGTTCTTCAGCAACTTGAACTTCAACTCCCTCAAATGAACATCCAACCCAACAGTGAAAGCAGGGGGTTGAGGTGGCGAGCACAATCCTTTTAATTCAGTCCTACTCGGAACATTCTCCATTATCGTCGCATGGATCTCGGACAGCAGCACCTGGTTCACCAACACATTGACGTTTATATTTCCTTGCATATCCAAAAGAAAGTACTCCGTAATAGAATCAATCAAGGCTTGAAGTTTCTCTTGGTAATTGGCCTTATAACAGAAATTCCAACAAGCAACTTTGGAGCACTCCTTAACAAGATCCTTCCCCTTCTCCAACTGGTCGATCAGCTTCCTCGTTTCATTAGGTGGTTTATCCAATCTCTTGTTAAGACCATCTATCTGCTTAGCCACTGGGTCTACTGTTTCGATGGTGGACTCCAATTTTTCTAGGGTGGATCCGAACTCCACAGCCCTGTCTTTCATTTTCACAACTTCATCAAGCAGTTGATCAAGCGCTTTTCCAAGAAGAGCATCAAGAACCATAGCCATGACTACTGCCCACAAAAACTAGTTAACAAAAAACACCCAAATTCAGAAACTTTGATCTAAAGTTGGTGACTGGTGTGTGAGTCAAACAAACTCAAGTAAGCGAGTAGATATATATTAATGAAGGTATGGGCATTGGGAAGATCAGAAAAAGGTTGTGAAAGAATGCAGAATGCTAACAAAAATGCTCGGAAGATTTTGTTTTTTTTTTCTTTCCAAGACGCTGCTACGTTGGAGAATCTGATTCCAGCTGTCTTTGTTCACACCAATAATAGAGGAAATAAATGGCTCGATTAGGTTGTTTGTCAGAAAATTGCAAGGTTCTCTTGGATTTGTAGGATTTTTTTTTTTTTTGACGAGGTCCTTCACAGTAAACCGAGTTTCGCGTGGCTGCGTTAGCTGTGAATTTTAGAACTTTCCTTTAAGAATGATTATAAGACAATTTTTTTTGGTTGACTGATATAAAAGTCTCCCCTCTTCCTTTCGTTTGTGAATCTTTCCTTTCTTCATGCTTTAATTTCCGTTGGTGAACAACCAATAGCTCATTGTTTAGGTAAGAAAGTTTTGTAAATCTACAACCACAACTAAGAAACATGTTTTAATATGTTTTTAATCCGATAGATAAATCTCATTCACAGTAGACAATCAATCCTCATTCATAATATATTATTTTAATCCAATAGAAAAATGTATAAAATTATAAACAATATTGTTTTGTAAAATAACAGAATAAAGTTAATTCATTTAATAAAGTAAAATCAGATTCATAAAATTAAGATTAAAATTTAAAGGTGCAAATTACATAATAAAAATTAAATTCTTATTAAAATTAAGAATATAAAAAGTCTTTTTTAAATATAAAATAAAATAATTATTTAAAATTAAATTGTATATTAAATTGTATCTTATTTTGTTAAATTTTTATTGATTTTTTTAGGTTTTATATATATTGTAAGGTGTTACAAATATAAATCAATTTTATAACTAATACTAATTATATTAGATTTATAATAAATACATAACAAATAAAATAAGCAAATGAATTACTTTTTTTCTTTATCTAATTTTTAAAATTTTAGAAAATTCTAATCCTTATAAATATGTCTTTTTTATAAAAGAAATACTTAGACTTCTTTTTTATATCTAGTTGAGAAAAAATATTTTCTTTTTAAATAATTTGATTTTTTTATTTTTAAGTAGTTAAGTTCATTATTTTTCCTTTTTATATTAATATTTTTTCTTCTTGAATATATAAGGTAAATAATTCATTAATAAAACTTATTTTTATATGTGTTGTAAGATATTTCAAAAAAACATGCAAATTATACTAAAAAAGAATCAGATATGATAATCTTCAAGGTTTTTAATCACAATACCTTGTTTCAATGAGATTAAAGATAAAAATTGAATCATAAAAATGTTAGATAAGATATTTAAGAAATGTAGTAAATTGTTCATTAATAATCTTAGTAATAATTAATGAGTTCAATTTTCTAATAACATAATTAATATTTATCTAATTTAAATAAAGAATAATTCTCTTCTTTCAAACTTTATAATTATAATATTTCAATTTGAGAATAACAACTTGATATTAAAAATATTTATAAATTGAGAAATTATAAAATTCAAAATACATTATCATAATCATAATTTAATACTAAAATAAATAAATATCATGTTTCACCAATATAAACATGTTTTAATTAATAAATACAGTGATATAAATATTTTTTATAAACTAAAATTTTATTTAAATTATACTCGTATAATCTTAAAATTTAAATTAATTTTTTTTTAATTTTTATACATAAATTAAAAAATATAATATAATATTTTATTTTAATTAATCATATAAATATAAATTTTTTTATCATAATACATAAAATTAACTATAATTAATATTTATTTAATATGATATTATATAATTTAATTTTAATTAATTAAAGATGATATAACTATTTGTTAATTCATTAAAATTATTTATTATTAGACATTAATATTATATAATATAGTGGCTGTATAATTTATTATTCCAGCTTATGCTGATTATATTTGCCATTACCATTATACCAACTCATATTTCTTCTTAAATAGACATTTTAAACATATAGAACTAATAATAAGTGACTAGAGAAGTTGTAATTTTCTCCTAAAATTTAATGGTAACAAAAAGAAAACACTTTTGTGATCCCTCATTTCGTCAACGTTTGCAACATCACTCCCCCTCAATTTGTTAGACTTAAAAGCTATTGCTAAGTCAAGTGCTAATCAAAGGATATCGTTTTCTTTGACAGTTTAAAACTGCTATGTTTGATGAGTTTGGTGAAGGTAGAAACGTAGACGTAGGCCCCTATAAAAATAACGTTTTTCTACTATGGAAATAAAAAAAATATATTTTTTTTTTCATCTAAACAATAATTTTGCATGATTTAAATGAGAAATTTGCATGGTTTAATTAAAAGTACTTGTATAATTCCCTCAAACACTAAAAAAAACTTGAAAAAAGTGTATATAACTTAATTTGATAGAAATAAAAAAAGTTGTTAGATATTTATTTTTAAAAGTTTGAATTACCTTTATATTTTTTTTTTATATGTATATATCTTATGGAGAAAAATGGTGAAAATTATAGAGAAAAATATGTTCCAAACAAATTCACATCCAACAGTTTTTATGTATATTAAAAAAATATTGTCAAAATTCAATAAAATTAAGATGAACATTTTTTTATTAAAAATATTTTGCATCATCTTACCACAAATTTTAAAAATAATAATAATAAGTCAAACTTTTAAAAATAAAAAATTATTATTGATAAAAATAATAATAATAAGGATTAAATTTATTTTATATGTTAAGGTTTTTTTTATTGAAGCATGTAATATTCAATACTTTATTAAGCAAACTTAGGCTTTGAAATATTATTCCTTCTCTATGCAACATTTGGTAATTATATTTATCAATATCAATCTTCTTATCCACTTATATGTGCATGCAAACAAAATAGCATGTAATAAGTCAATATATAAGTCAATCAAAAACTTCATTCATTTTGAGGGTTAAGTAATGAATTTCATGATATTCTATTATGTAAAATTTAACATTGATATAATTAATTTTATGATTAACATCTAACCATCTTCTTCCTCATTCTCATCATCTTCTCCTCAAACTTAACTTATATTTTTTAAACTTATTCTTGATACTAAGGACTCTCCCTCATAGTTTGTATTTTTGTTAAAGTTGTCTAAAGTAATCTTTAGTCACAACTTAGTGTCATGTTCCAAGGGATTTAAAAATCTTATGATAATATGTCAAGTATCAACGAAAGCTACTAATCACATCTTATACAAGATCCTCTCCACTAAAATAGGAGTATTCCATAGCAAAATCCACCCAAAAACACCCAACACCCAGTACAGATTTATGGTTGAGCAATTCAAAGTGGTTCTAAAGAAAAAGGTGAATGGCTTGATGGAAAAAAAGTGGTTCAATCATTCATGTGCATAGGATTGCGGACGTGTTTTGTTTAGTTTTTTTTTAAACATGTACTTAATCAAGTCATTAATACATGTAGTTGACGGATTATGAATTTCCAGAAGCTGCATGATGAAGTGAATACAAAGATGATGCAGGTTTTGTACTTCTACCCTTCTCTGCTTCCCAACCTAATCATGGATGGAAGGAACAAAACAACCAACAAACCTCAACTTTATTTCATTTTCTCAATCAACCCCACTCTCACTCATCAAACCAAAACCTAATTAATAATCTTCCATTCCATCCATCATCATCCCGTTACGATGTCGTTTTCACCGCGAATGACGCTCAACATGTGCCCTTTTATTTATTTTTTATTGGATTACCAATTTCCTACACCACACGTGATTGATTCACTATGTCCTATTCAATATTCCACAACTTTTCTTTATCCTCTCTATTTTTCTTTTTTTCTTCTTGTCACACTGTCTATCATGTTTTGTAATATGAAAATAGAGGGAGAAAAGCCAAAATAGGAGAAATAAAAATATGTTCATTGTTTTTATGTCCTGTTTTAAGAAAGCTATACATGTTTTTATTCAATTATTTTTTTCGTTGGAGGAAACATTAATTTTACAATAGAAAAACAATGGTGAAATTAAGAATTTTCAGGAGTTGAATTTGCAAAAGACCAACACAGTTCTAAATTGAATCCCTCCAAATAACCAAGAAACACCTGAAAACTGAGCTTTTTCTAGAAGGTTTAATTGGATTCCGATGATTGCATCAATCATTTCGTTTGTTGTCCAACACAACTTGGTAATTCCTTCTTGCTTCTAATTGGCTACATATATTACTCAATTACTCATATTTTTGCTTTCTTACACTATGTTTGTTTCTACATGATTTTTCATTTTCAATTGTAAATTCTAGTGGGTCATTTTTCTTTTCCATTGCATTGAAACCAGTCTGTCACTTTTATTTTCTGGATGAGCAAACCCCTCTGGAAACTTATGAATTTCACATGGAACAATTATGAACTACGATAAATGCAACTCTAAAAGATAAAATAAAAAAATAGCCTTCATTGGTTACACGGTGCCCCTTTCACAATGAACTAGTCTTCCTCTTTATTGACGTATGGGTAAGTAGGTGAACTGTAAAAACGATTCAACAATCTGTGTATCAAGTATACACAAAATCACTTTATTTTTAAGCTGCAGTTTTGAAAATTGAAGAACTTCATCTACAAAAAAATTCTTTAAATATTAGCATGTATCATTCACCGAACCCGAACAATCATTAAATTGAATGGTGAGAATGCAGCTACATCTGCAACTAAAAAGCAAAGCAAAATTGATATGATCAGTGGCGAAATTTCGGGGGCTAGTGGTCAAAAAAATGCAAGTGGTGGGAAAATAAAGCTACGGTTTCACTTTAATAATGATATATGTTTTTCTGACAGAATTAATAATGATATATTATAATCTACATATATAAAATTCATTATAACTTTAGCCTGAAGCAACCAACTTATGGAAACGCGTTAACACCGCTGAATACGGATGATGAATTTGTTACCTTAACACCAAACAAAATCGCACTTTTTAATTATATTTTCTTAGTAATGTTCCTAGCATATCTGTATATATATATACATCATATGTAATGAAAGGCCTCTGCAGCTCAGCCTCCAAACCTTACTGAGTGTCACTGTTGAAGAGAGAACCGCAGAAGTGGTACTTTTCAATAAACTAGAAAGTGATGCTTCATGTTCAGTTCCTAGTTTCTTGCATTTTTTCCTTTCTTCTCTTCAGTGAAATGTAAGTGTTCTTTTTTTTTTTACCATTTTATGTTTTGTTTGTGGATAGACGCAATGGGAAGCAAATGTTTGCTCCATCTGTTGCGTGGTGTTCTACTGGCTCTGCTGTGTGTATCTCTTGGACAAGGAGAAGATGCATACAAATATTACACGTGGACCGTGACATATGGAACTCTTTCTCCACTAGGTAGTCCTCAGCAGGTGGGTAATATAATATGCTTTCATTGGTTCTAAGATATCTTTGGTTGGATAAATTGGTTGAAGCTGAGTCTGAAGTTTTAGTTCTTGAATTTTCAAGGTCATTCTGATCAATGGTCAGTTTCCTGGGCCTCAACTGGATTTGGTAACTAATGACAATGTTGTGCTCAACCTTGTCAACAAGTTGGATGAACCATTTCTACTTACTTGGTAAGTTTTTCTGTTTTTTCGTGTCTCGTTCATACTGTAACTGAATTTTGATTATATGGTCTCCATTTAGTCCCTTTTAAGGATACGTCACATTGGGAATTGAAGGGAATAGTTGTCGTTAGTTACTTGATCATGTTAGTTGTTAAATCTTGGATGAAAATAGATGGAAGGGAAGGTAGCATTGTTGTTATATACAGCTTTTACTGGGGCTTTAGATCACCTTCATAAGGTGATATTTTTCATTTCATTTACTAGATGTACAAAAATTTAGCTAAAAGAGATGCATTGTTAATCAAATAAAGTTAGCCAAATTACAATGTTTTAGTCAATTCTAGAAAGAATAACAAGAGGTTCCAAGTTTCCTGAGACATCACATAAATATTTCTTTCGTTTGGCCTACAAATGGAAAGTTTTAAGACTACATTCATGGTGTAGGACAGATATGCAATTTGGTAGTATGCTTATTTTGGCATTTTATTTTGAGAAAATGTTTTGACGTTGTTGTTGTTGTAAACCAGGAATGGCATCAAACAAAGGAAAAACTCATGGCAAGATGGGGTCTTAGGAACCAACTGCCCTGTTCCTCCAAACTCAAATTACACATACAAGTTTCAGGCCAAGGATCAGATTGGAACCTACACATACTTTCCATCAACTTCACTGCATAAAGCAGCTGGAGGGTTTGGAGGACTCAATGTCTACCATAGATCTGTCATCCCAGTTCCCTATCCATACCCTGATGGAGATTTCACTTTACTCATTGGTGATTGGTACAAGACCAACCACAAGGTATCATCAACTTGTGCTTTCCATTATTCTCATGCGTTGTGCTTCCTTGCAAATTTGCCAGCTAACATTCTTAACATTTTGTGTTTGATATTTGCAGGCATTAAGGGAGTCTTTGGATTCTGGAAAATCTCTAGCCTTTCCCGATGGTCTTCTTATCAATGGCCTCGCTCATACTACCGTAAATGGTGACCAGGGTCAGTCTTTTCAAAAAGGATATACTTCAACCTTTTGCAGATTCCACGTCATCAATTTCAACCTTGTCAAAATTGTCTCTCTAAACACTATTCATGCTTTAGCTTTTTACTTTCAGGAAAGACCTATATGTTCAGGATCTCAAATGTGGGCATGTCAACATCAATAAACTTCAGAATTCAGGGTCATACTCTGAAGCTAGTTGAGATTGAAGGATCACACATTGTCCAGAACGTATACGACACTCTTGATGTGCACGTTGGGCAATCTGCTGCTGTGTTGGTAACCTTAAATCAGCCTCCAAAGGACTACTATATTGTTGCCTCAACAAGATTTTCCAAAAAAACTCTCACAGCAACGGCAGTGTTACATTATTCAAACTCTAATTCCCCAGCTTCTGGACCCCTCCCTAGTCCCCCCATTCACCAATATCACTGGTCTGTGAAGCAAGCTAGAACCTACAGGTTGATAGAAACATCTAACCAAAATCAACAAGCCTTAAATTTTAATATGTTTATCTATACTTCTTTTTATAGAACTTAGTTTCTATCTACCCATGGTACAAAAAAGGTTTTCATATTGATAACTAACTGAAAATCATGTTCTAGATAGTTTTTACGATAATTATTATAATAATCGGCAAAATGATCATATATTACAACTCTTGCTTGATTGGTAGTGTTAAACTCTCTATAGCATCTATGCATGCACTATTAACTCCTTTTGTATCTGCTAAAAAGTTTATTGTTGGTGCAGATGGAATCTGACAGCAAATGCTGCTAGGCCTAACCCACAAGGGTCATACCATTATGGAAAAATTACTCCTACAAAGACAATTGTATTGTCCAATTCAGCTTCTTTGATTAATGGAAAACTGCGTTATACTGTCAACAAGGTTTCCTATGTTAACCCTGACACCCCTCTCAAGCTTGCTGATTACTTCAACATTCCCGGAATCTACAGTGTTGACTCAATCCAAAGCCTTCCTTCTGATAACACTCCAGCAACCGTAGCCACCTCCGTAGTGCCAAATTCTCTCCACGATTTCATTGAGGTCGTTTTTCAGAACAACGAAAACACCATGCAATCTTGGCATCTTGATGGTTATGACTTCTGGGTGGTGGGGTATGTCAGCTTCCTTTATTTGCGTTTTTGCTTCAATCTTCTTTTAGTATTATTGAAGCAATTATCTTTACATAGAATTAGCTTAAGATAAAGTATTAATGTTGTTCATTGCAACAATGACAGTTATGGTTTTGGTCAGTGGACACCAGCCAAGAGAAGAACCTATAATCTAGTTGATGCCCTGACCAGACACACTGCACAGGTAACTTAAATAAGTGTATAGTTTTATGTATGTGTACACGTCTCTTAAAATCAGCCATTTAAAATTTTAGAATGACTAAACTAAAAGAAAAATACTTCACAATGACTAAAACTAAAATTCATATAGAAATCAAAATCAAAAGTCTTGGTCATAGTCAGCTGATATTACTTATATGTAACAATACATGTGTGTGTACATGAGAGAAATATTATTATGATTTGGTGTGTTTGAAAATGAATGTAGGTGTATCCAAACGCTTGGACTAGCATATTGGTGTCCTTGGACAACCAAGGTATGTGGAACCTGAGGTCTGCAGTATGGGAAAGGCAGTATCTGGGGCAACAGTTATATCTGAGGGTTTGGACTTCTGAGCACAGCCTTGCTAATGAATATGATATTCCCAACAATGTGTTGCTTTGTGGCAAAGCTATTGGACATAACAGTCCCTAATATCACCATCATCACCAACTAATCTTATGCTGTCCTTTTCTAGTCATGAGGGTTTGACTACCACACAAAATTGAAGGAAAGATGGGGAGGATTTCTCAAATTTCTCCCTATGTTGTGTAAATTTGAGCTATATATCCTTTATCTAAATTTCACTGCTCATTTTTCTATATGAATTTCAGTGATCCTGTTTTTCGTAAATTATGGTTAAACTATTTTTTTTATTCAGTTATATAAAGAATTCTTAAAGTGCCTAATATTCATTCATTTAATTTTTAAGTTGATATTTTTACTAACACTAAAAAACTATTTTTTTTTTAAATCAATAATGTAATTTTATTAAGAACTACTTAAGAGAGAATGAAACTTTAAGACCAAACTGATAATAGTTTCATTCAGGTCATAATCATAATAATGAATAAATATGAGCTGTTTACGGAGGACCGTACCTAACATGATTATTTAAAAAATAATAATTAAATGACGTGTTAATATGAAATTTTCCTTTAAAAAATCAAGGTATGTAAGAAATTATAATTTGTTTTGCATTGTGGAAATAAATAAAAAAATTGAATTAAAAGAAATTGATAAATTAAATAAATCATTTCTTAATTCTAGTAGCTCTCTCTCAACTCATTGACTTATTAGCCATTTCGTTTAATTTATGTTTTCTTTTTATTAAGGTCATATTGCAGTGGAAAAGGACTATGTCTGATCAAGCTTTTCTTAAATATATCTGAATTATTTCTCATTCTGAAGCTTATGAGTTTAATTAATTAATTTGTTTATTTGCATGAACCGTTTTTTAAGACAGTGACATGATCTTCTTAAAATCTTATGTGATTTGAAAATATTTAAAAATGTACATTTTTTATAAAACTTATTTAATACATCTACTATTAAATAAGCTAAATACATCTAAGTTTAGATATAAACAAATATATAATTTTAAGACATAAAATATAATGGAATAGTAATAAAAACAATATTAGCATTCAATTCATTACTTCTTATGTAAACTGATTCCATAAATTTTAAAATAATAAATGAATAAAAACTAATATTTTGAGATACATAATTTTTTTTACAAATGGGCAATAAAAAAATTTAGATAAGGTGGAGAACTGGGCCGAGGAATCCCTAAAGATGTACGAATTGGGCCGAGGACTCCCTAAAGACGTATGAATTGGGCCAAGGAAAGTGTTGAGAACTGGGATATGCAAGCTTCGCTATTCCCACTCTCAGTTTTGCTAATTTCTTCTCCAAATTTTTCCTTTTCTTTTGTCAAAATTATTTTTAACGATTTTTTTTTTTCATTATATTAGTAGAAGGGGGTGACTTCACAATTCCTTTGTATGATATCACAAGAATACAACAGAAACAAGTTTGAGTTGTGATAATTTTCATAAAAAAATTAGCATAATGGGAACATGTTCCTCTTGTGTAATTAATTATACATACAAGATTTTTTTTATCCTTTTTAATAATAATAATAATAATAATAATAATAATAATAATGATAATACAAATGACCTTAATGACAACACAAATTAATTTAATTTTTCTAATTAAAATTGATTTAGTGATAGTACAAGTTATCTTTTCAACAACTGAATTAAATATGATACAAATTAATCCAAGACTATAAGTTAAGATTTCAAAGAACTTGCATGTTTGGCTACATTTCTCCAAAAGAAATCTAGAAAGTTTGTATATAATGTGTAACAAATGGAAAACAACATATTGTTATATATAGAGAGTAAAGAGAGTTCCATGTAAATGTAAATGCATTTTTTTTATAATTTATTTATTTATAATTTAATGGTTAAGATAAGTTATAATATTAGATTATTAGATTATAAAAAATCAATGATAAATAAATCTCTTATTCTTATTTTTCTTTTTAATTTGAAACAGATATTTTTAGTCTTAAAAGTGGTTATATAATTAATATTTAATAGTAATTATAAATTGTTACAAAATGTATTTTGAGGAACAAATACAGAGTATTTTTAAATTAGAAGAACAAAAATAGGATGAAAGAAATAGAGGATTAAACCAAATAAAAAAAAAAAAAGTTCAAAAAACTAAGTACTTTAACTACTGTTCATGGCACAGCCATTTCTTGAAAACTTAAATAATGAAGGGTGCTGTAATTCCATTCATTCATGTTTCTCTTTTCCCAGGAGATCAGTTCTTGGGATCTATTCCATATTATTAACTCTACTTGCCTTTCTTGATTTTGACATTGAAGCATATGGAGTTCAATTAATCATTTATGACCTAGTTGACTTCAATTTTAAAACACCTCTGATTCATTACAAGACCTGCAATATCTATCTCCTATTATAAACTCTCACAATTGCAAATTCTTTTTGTATTTTTCTTAGAGGTAGTTTATTTGATTAAGGTTTTATTCAGTTTTTGTTACACATGACTTAATCTAGGAGTCAAATTGCACAATATTTCACATCATATATAATCATAATAAAAGCTTAAAATATTTATCCTCAAAATTGACAAGTTGGCAATGTGAACATATTGAGGAATCAAACATAATCCAACATTAGAAGTTATTCTAAAGTTATACTCTTTTTTATATTTGTTTATGATATTGGACCATTAAGAAATGATTCAAATGGGTGGTAAATACTGAGATTCATTATTAGATTTTTAAAAAGTCTTACAACAATTTTCTCTTGTTAAATTAATTAGGGTTTTTGCCAATGAAAAAATATTTTTCATATATGTTTTGATGGATAATTCGAGAAAAAAATATAATTAATCAAATAAAAATGCTGTTATAATTTATACTAATAAAGTAAATAGTTTATCAATTATATTATAGTACCATTATTTCAATAGTCTCTTTTTAAGTTGAAATTATTCACAAAGTTCATCATCTTTTCAGTTAAATTTGAGATCCTCTTACAAATTGAATATTCTGCAACATTCTATTATTATTCACTTGACATCAAGTTTTAGGAGCTTCATGTGCAGTCACTTTTGGCGGGAAGCAAAATGTGGGGAAGTTCATAGGCAGAATGAAATAAAAATTCCAACATAGATCCATATTATTCGATCACATTGTCTTCAACTATATGATTCCACAACCATGTTAAACGAAATTCCATGCTCATTATGTTCATGAAAATTCAATTCAATCTGAACAAACAAAAATAAGAAATATCATATAATATAGATTTGGAGGGTCGTAGAATTTACTCCACTAATTAATGAGGATCCGCTATCTGCTGCGGCGCACCCGGTGGATCTTCTCTTCCGGCCACCACCGATTCAAGCTTACCCCAGAAGCCAACTCATCTTTCTTCACATTTTCACACGGAAACCATTTGAATAACCTAAACCAAAATCAAAAGCAAGTTCGGATTTAATGAAACTACGTAAATCCTTCATAATATATATTCTTTTTTTTTTCTTTAACTCGGTGGTCTTGCTTGTTTCAAGAAATTCAAGTCAACTTCGTAACATGGGTTTTGACAAATATTAAACAAACTATTATCTTGAGAAAGTGTGAGTGAGTTGTGCTAATTAAAGAGAGTAATGTGCATCTACAACATAGTAGTATTTTGCGTACACAACTTGTTTGCTCCACACTCTGGCGCATCTTCCATAACATCTTCAATTCTTTTTCTCCTACCTATTTATATATTATATATATATATATATTGGGTAGCGTCAATCACTGTATTCTCCATCCTCATATTAGTTTGTCATCTTGGTTTCCTCTTGCCCAAGAGGAACTTAGATTTCTGGTATGCTTTTAAATTTCTCCTGAAATCCTAATTCATTCCTTTTTTATGTAGTTTCTTCACACATGCAGTATAAACTATGAAGTGTTCATTTCCTAACATGAATACAACATCGATACTTCATTTTGTTGATTGCATGTTTTAGCTATCGAGATTAAAACAATGCAATGAAATGTCAAATTTGATTTATGAAACTATGTTCAAGTTTATACTTTAAATTTAAAACCTTTAGTATTTCAATTTTCACCATCTATTCAATGCATGCATTGTTGTAGATATCTTTCACTTCACTTCTACTTCGTCATAGATTAAGTTGAAATTACAATTAATTCAGAAAGCAAAATGATATTCCAAAATTGACAGTGTGTCACAAGATGAAGCAGAGCATTCTTTCTTCAGTTTTTCTTGGGGTTTTGGCTTTCTGGGGTGCTCTCTCCGTTATTGCAGAAGACAGATATTTGTACTTCACATGGGAAATTACAAAAGGAACAGTTTATCCTCTAGGTTTTCCACAACAGGTTGGTTATTTTTCCATGCCTATTAAAATGCCATTTTTCCAGAGTTGTAAAAGGATATGAATATGACATGTCTTTGTTTCTTACCAGGGCATTCTTATCAATGGTCAATTTCCAGGCCCTACAATTGAAGCCATCACCAATGACAATATCGTTGTAAATGTCATTAACAGGCTGGATGAAAAATTCCTCATTACATGGTTAGTGTTTTCTTCCCACTATTTACTTTATAAATTGAGTGTATAGGTATTAACCTTTTATTCCTTTGATGTAATGCAAAAACAGGAATGGTATAAAACAAAGAAGGACATCATGGCAAGATGGAGTGTTAGGAACCAACTGTCCAATCCCTCCAAACTCCAACTGGACATACAAGTTCCAAGTAAAAGATCAAGTAGGAACCTACACATATTTCCCATCAACCAAGATCCATAAAGCTGGTGGTGCTTTTGGGGGATTCAATATTGCCCAAAGATCTGTGATATCCATCCCATATCCTGCCCCTGATGGAGAATTCACCCTGCTTATTGGAGATTGGTACAAGAGCGATCACGGAGTAAGTGAAGAAATCACTTCCCTAAATTGCTTTCTACGACTTCAATGTTCAAAGTTGCCCCTAAATCTTTGGCTATTTTCATTCTTAATGTAATGACTCTTAACTGTTTGTTTCATAGGACATTGTTATATTAAGTAAATGACTACAAAATTCATGTCAGGCTAACCAATAGTATTAGGATCTAGTAATTATATCATTATCTGTTGGAAAGAATTGGTCTAACATATATCCAATCTGCCATAAGTCAAACAACCTCAAAATTGAACTTTAGATCATTTTGATATATTAAAGCTGGGATATTATTAAGGTTTTAAATTGGGTGGTTAACATGGTTGCAATTTCCATTATGAATATTATTGAAAATTATAGACAAAACGTGACTTCTGTCTTATTATAAAAATCAAGAAACCTGTTGTACTATGTAGTTTGGTTTGTGATTAAACAATGATATAAAATTATTTTATATTACTAGTGCACAGTTTATTTTTTCCTTTTTATGATAACAGAAAATAGACTATAAACTGATAATATAGGCTATAAATCATTTAATCAGAACAATTTTACCAAACCATTAATTTCTTACACTAATATCATTAATACAATCTTAATTTTCAGGTGCTAAGGAGACTATTGGACGCTGGGACGAGTCTTCCTAATCCCGATTCTCTTCTCATAAATGGCCAAAAGAATGCTGCTGTATTCACTGGGTTAGCTGGTAACCAGTTCCATCAACATACAGCATATGAAATTGTGATAGCTTTCAATTTCCATTTAAACTAGTGCCATCAATGGTTATTAATTTTGGTGAATTACAACTATTTTCAGGGAAGACATACAAGTTGAGAGTGTCCAATGTTGGGTTATCAACCTCATTTAACTTCAGGATTCAGGGGCATGATTTGAAGCTGATCGAAGTTGAAGGTGCACACACAATCCAGGATTTGTACAAGTCCTTTGATGTTCATGTGGGGCAATCAGTGACTTTTTTGGTCACACTTAATGGGCCAATCAGAGACTATGCCATTATTTCATCCAGCCGTTTTACTGGCTCCACTGTTCTCAGTACCACAGCAACTCTTCGCTATGCTGGCTCCAACAGTAAGGCCCCAATTCCATTGCCTCAAGGCCCAGCAACTGATGATGCACGATGGTCCATGAAGCAAGCTAGAACCATCAGGTACTCTATTTTTATTTATTTTACAAATTTTATCTCCTCTCAAATTTTCAGAAACAATATTTTATTCTCATTCTCGTTTTTAATTTCAAAAAATATCACCTCATTTTAGTAGATTATAAGTTACTTGGACTAATTCTAAAAAAAAAAAAAAAAAAACTTACATATAATTATAAGTTTTTTGTTTTTTATTTTGAGCCCCAATAATTTATTTGAAATCCCTTTATCTTTGGAATAATTAAATATATCAATATACATGTATCAATCAGCTAACATGTAAGCTTTGTATCTTTACCATGTCTCACATCTATCACTTTTACCTTTTTTAAGAGTAAACATTTTACTTCATTATTTTCAGTGTTGCACTGTTTTCAATTGGGAATCTTCTGATCATTGCCTCTGACTATGTTTTGTTTACTTTTCTTTAAAGACTGAATTTGACAGCAAACGCAGCTCGGCCAAATCCTCAGGGCTCATTCCACTACGGAACCATCCCTGTTGTAAGGACACTTCTATTGGCAAATTCCAAAGCCATAATAGATAGAAAGTTACGATATGCAGTGAATGGAATTTCCCACATCAATCCAAACACCCCATTGAAGCTTGCTGATTGGTTTAACATCCCCGGTGTCTTTGATCTCAATACCATCAAAGATTTTCCTCCTCCTCCAGGCACCGTTGCCAAACTAGGCACATCAGTCAAAGGATTCACCCTCCATGACTATGCAGAAATAATCTTCCAGAACAATGAAAACTACATTCAGTCCTGGCACATGGATGGATCTAGCTTCTATGTTGTTGGGTAGGACAACTAATTTTTACTTTTCTTAATTGGGTTTAATTCAATTTGCTTATCACAAAGTTTATTAATCAAATCTAAATATCTAGATATGACAATGGCTTGTGGACCCCTCATGCTAGACAGACTTACAACTTGATTGATGGGGTTTCTAGGCACACTGTTCAGGTGAGTCAATAGTTGCACTAGTGGTATTTCTTGAGAAAAATTTTAACTATATACTTTCTAATGCTATTTTTTTACATGCTTTTTTGTTGAACTTTAAGTTGTGTTGAATACATGAGTTTCATTTCAAACTAAGGAAACTCACATGAATTTTAACTAATAAAAATCAGTCTTTAGAAAGTGTGTTATCTTGAAGAGAAATAGAAATTTGTTAGTATATTTACTCTCTTACATGTATGCAATGGACAGGTGTATCCAAAGTCTTGGAGTGCCATTTTGGTATCTTTGGACAATAAGGGTATGTGGAACTTGAGGTCTGCAATCTGGGAAAGACGGTATTTGGGACAAGATTTGTATTTGAGGGTGTGGAACAATGAACAGAGTTTATACACTGAGACTCTTGTCCCTGCCAATGCACTGTATTGTGGCAAGGCTAAACACCTCCCCAAGTCATAGACTCACAAGTTATAATTTGATGTGATTATTATTGGCATAAGATGTAACTTTGGATTTTCACTTTTCTTCATTCTTATCATTATTTTGTTTAGAAGTCTCAGTTACGAGGGTGTGACTGTTCAAGTAAAATGTCAAAAAATCGATGCCTTGACTGAATATTGAGTATTGGAAGAGAGCAGTTTTTAAATAGTTAATTTGATGTTGTATTAGATTATTTTTCTTGTAATCATAATAAAAAAATATAGTATTCCAACCTTGTTTTCCTCTATTGCTACGTAATGCATCCTCACGAATTCGATGATCAAAGATCAATAAATAGTTAATGAACATGCAATTATAATAAAAATGGACAATGAACATGTTTATTTCTTAAAGGAAACTAAATTCTAAATTATAAACCAATATGCACATAAAAAAACATAGAAATTACCATATTTTCTTCCCTTGTGTGGTGATAGAATTAAGACAATTATTATTATGTAACATGCTTAATTGTAAATGTACAAATCATAAAGAAACTTCATTCTATTATGAAAGATATAATTCAAAATAAAATATAAAATCCAATTTTAATAGAGGTGATAAAGATAAAATGACCTAAAAATTAGCGTTTATAGCAGTCTTAAAGATTCACACTTTTTTCTTTTACTTCAGAACTATCACCGCCAGGACACTAACTACATTTTGGCAGCGGAAATATTTTTCTGTCTCAAAATGTGTTTTTTTTTTTTATATTTAATAGACATTCCTTTATAATATTAGTTTTTAAATATTTATTAAATTTAAATTAATAAAAAATAAATTTTATTTTGAAATACTAAATTATTTAATTTTTTTTTTCATTTTCCAAATCAACTTATACTTAAAAAACAAAGAGATAATTTCGATATTGTAACGAAAAAACTACTTTACCAATCTTCATATTTCGAACCCATACAATTACGTATACCTATACATTTTTTATTCATGTTGATTGTATTAAATTAATAATCTTACTTTTTCTTTATTTTTTAAAAATTTTGCATCCCCTTCTTCCGTTTCTTCTTGTGAAACGAAACAAAGGGTCAGGTAGATTCGGGAGTTGTACAGTTAGATGGACAAAGATGGTAAGAAGACATTAGTGATCTCATATATTTTCTGAACGTTGAAGAGGGGAAGAATCTGTGAGTAGCTTCTGAATCTCTTGTAAAAACACCAAAGCTGGTGAGTCGGCGTAATCATTTAGAATTACTTGTTTGCATGTGACTGAGTGACTGGTTCTTGTCACATAACGTGTGAGACACTCATAATAGGTTAGAATCACATTACTGACTAGAATACCTAGAATCAAGATGAGTCGACAGCTAGTTCCAGAATCCAGACACAACATTGTGCGTGTGCGTTTGATAGATATTGTCAGTACTGGAAGAAGGAAATAAAATTTTGGACAATACCGGAGAAACAGAAGTCAGGCATAGCATAAGTGCTCACTGCTCTCTGTAAGGACACAGACGGATTCCTCCCATTACCAATTCCAAGATTCTCTAATGCTATTTGAGGAAACCCTTTCAAAAGGCTGGTTTCCCATTAGATTCGTCGATTTCTCGTAACAAAACAAAGTTCTTGCATTTGCATATGCTACCCACTAGGACCACCACCACCCCTCCACCACCTCCTCCTAACACACCAAAACAAAACCCTAAAGTTTTGAGTATACCAAGATGATATATTCTTCTACACACCAACTTTACTCTTTTTTATTCGCTTAGAAAATTATATTTGTTATCAAGCTCTGATGTTCCCGATTTAATGTCAATAACAACCTACTCTACATTCTTGTATTCTCGTGCTTACAGTCGCCGGTATATATATTTTTTCTCGTTTATAACGACTAATGTTTATTAGGCCTTTTAGATAAAGTAATTCAGACACGGGCAAAAGTTGAATAGGAAGAAGGAAAACTTCATTAACAAAATCAAGAGACTTGCCAAGTAATATGAACCATTAAAAAATACACTGCCTTCTCCATTCAGTTTTGAACTCTCTGGTCCTCGAAATAACCATAGATAACTTAGCGAAGCACACCATCAACCAACTTACACAAAAGAAAAAAGAAAAAAAGAAAAAAGATTGAAGGCTAGAGAGGGAAGAAAAGAAAAAGTGCTAGATCCATATTCATATACCACCCAAACCAAAGCAACCACAAAAGAACCAAACTCTTAAGATACAAAGTGATTAATTAGGAGCACTATGCTACTATCTAACAGGAAAAGAAAATTTAACCGGTGAACAAAATAGAGAGAAAAACAGTTATTTCCGTTACGGATATGCACCAGCACCATTCGTGGTTGGAAGATCAGACCAGGAAAAGGTTGGACCATTCCAGTATCCGAATTCACCCCCAGCAACCGAACTTGTCTCCATAATGTTGTTGGACACAGAAGAGGAATAATTAGAAGCCATGTTACCCATAAACATTTGTGACGAGTTATCGCTGCAATAATTATTAGCCGATGATGACCTTAGCTTCTGGTAAAGCTCTTGAATTCCACTGTTGTGATGTTCCCCGAGTAGGAACCCTCCGTTTTGTTGTTGATCTTGATTGCTTCTCCCAAACAGACCAAGCGAAGGAACTTGGGCAACTGCATCATAGCCTAAGGTTCGGTGATTCAGCAACGCATTTGAAACCAAGGGCTCAGTGCTCACCATGTGGCCCATTAGGGTCCCTTCTTCCTTGATGGACATGGGACTAGGGTTAGGGTTAGGGTTTTGATTTTGAGTAGCTCTTAGCAGAGCCAGAAGGTGAGTGTTTTGAGGGGAGCCCCAAAGGATTTGGCTCGGTGGTGGAAGCTCATGTTCAACTTCAAACCCACCGAAACCTGGTGATTTTCCAAGCTCGGATGCAACGGTTTTCATCTTGGTCGAGGCCGTCTTTGCCACTGAGTTCGCCACGCCGATGTTCTTGTTTTTCCGGCAGCCGCCGCCGATGGGAACGTTGCGAAGAGCACCGCCTTTGGTCCAGTAGCGGCGGCATGTCTTGCAGAAGTGGCGTGGCTGAGTGAGGTTGTAGTTGTTGTAGTAGCAGAACTTGGTGTTGGATGAATCGCATCGCGGGCACCTCAGGTTTTGGTTTTCCGATGTGGGAGTAGTGGTGGTGGTAGCAGTGGTTGTTGTGGTGGATGTGAGGGTAACAACATTATTAGTTGTGGAAGAAGGAAGAGAAGAGGGAGATGGTGCAGTTGGGAGTAAAACTCCTCCTCCTGCTCCTCCTCCTCCATTAATGGAGGGTTTTCTTTCTCCTGCTATGAGGCTAGCTCCACCCAATAGTTCTTGGATCATCTTCTTTATCTTGGTGGATCTACAACAATCCAAAAACGAAAAGCAAAAGGGTGGCGAGGCTTTTTGAGTTAGTGGAGAAAGAAAAGCGAAAGAAAGTGGGTTTGCTCTGCGTATGAGTGAGAGAGAATTAAAGAGTATATAGATTGGAGGAGTAGAAGTGTATGATGACACTCGCCTTTGGGAATTCAATTGGCCAGCTTCGTTGTTTTATGCTGCTAGTAGGACAGCTTCGTTGGCAGTCAGGTACTAGTTGTTCCCAAAGAATATATAGAATTGGGGGCTCCTAATAATATATATTTATATACTCTATGCCAACCCTTTACACTCACAACAAATTTAGGTTTCCTTAAATAAAATTATACCCATCAGTTTTAAATATCAACAAAATAGAAACTTACTCACCAAAGACTTTTCTCTTCTTAAATACCTCTATTATTAACTTTATTTCAATTAGTTCAAGTGCAAAACATCTTTGGTTTATCAAAGCCCTCAGCAAATAACTTTCTCCAACACAAAGATAACGTTGAGTTTCCACTTTCCATATTCTTCATCCTAACAACTATTTGGTGTTGGAAAATTTTGACTATAGTGGATATTGTATGAGTGCAATATAGTAGATATTATATTTTTTCTTAAGCTCATTATTACTTTCGATCTTATATGATTCCAACTTCAGTTACAAGAGGTTTATTAATGCACTGATCATTACTCATTCTATCATACGTGCGGTCTTTGCTGAACCAATTATGAATTATGTAAGGGATGAAATCATTTTGTTTGTCCCACTTATGAGTAAACAGTGCCAGTAAAGACACTTCGTTAATTTCTATGCACTCAAACAGTTTGAATTCCTTTTCTTTTTGCTTGCATATCAACAGAAACTCGCAGACAACGGATTTGAATTCAACTTCATTTTTCTATTATACGGATATGGCTAAAACCGTTTTCTCTGTGTGGTCTCGTGCTTCTTCTTTATGGATTGGGTCTTTCGCTGCTGATGCATTTTGCTTCCACGTCTAAATTTAACAACTATGAAAGTCTATAGTTCTAAAGTCATGTTTACTATTTGCTTCTATTTTATAGAAAAATATAAAATGATGTGTAAAGAAGATTGTAAATTTACAGATAATTATGAAATATTTTTCTTAAGTGAATCAAGTATAATAATACTAGAAGTGAAAAGTAGAGGATGAAGGATATATCTTCTGTTATTACCCCACTTTGAAAACAATGATATTCCATAAATGCATTAAAATGTGAAAGATTAACTTCTTCTGTAGATTCAACTCTTTTGATACCATGAAAAGGAAAGATATAGGGAGAAAATTTACTAGTAATGAAGTTTTGTAAAAGAGTGGTACTTGTGGAGGAATGGATTGAAGGTTTTCTCTAGGTGAAGATTCTTCTCCGTTCAAAAACCATCATTACAAGTTCAAGGTGAGGGCTAATCACGTGGAAGTACGTGTAAAGCTGATTGTCCCTACAAATAGTAACTAAAAGAAAGAGCCACTGCGCGCCCGAAACTCATGGCTTCAATTCAGCCCTTCCCCACACTCACTCACTCCCCTGGCCAGAACAAACACATGTCCCATTGTCCTCCCTCTGCTACACAATCACACACTCAAATCTTGAAACTTCATACATACCCGACCCTAGTTCACAGATATACTCAGCAACAAACAAAACAAGAATGTAAAAAGCAATCAATTCATCCATTCTTTCATCACATGAATGTTTTCTATTGTGGCTTATTGCAAGAGCTATAGCTCTTGGTTTCTTAAGAATATACCTTCATTAATAATCTCATCACTTTTCACATTGGTGGAATGAAATAGAAGAAGAACTTCAGATACCCTTTTTTATTTTCATAAAAGAATGAGAAAAGCAATCACTAGATCTTGCATGAATTTCTAACATTGGAATATGAAATCTGGTAACTTTCATTGGCAGCTGCGGTCTTGCAAATGACTCTGTTTATGTTTGTTATTTACCATTCTACTTTCTCTGGTCCACTCTACCTAACAAGACCATGACAGTGTGTGATTCAGAGAATGTGAAGTGTTGCAGATATTGCATTTTTTTTTTAATTTTATATATCGAAAACATATTATTGCTACAAGTTTTATCAATCCATTGACACATAATTGTTTTAATTTAATTATTAGCTTTAAGTTTTAGTTTTAGTGTGTTAAATATTTAGACAAAAAGGTTTCATATTGTCTTTACTAATTTTAATAAACTTAAAAAAGGTTGATTTTTGTGGAAAAAAAAATGCATGTGAACTCTATAAAAAAAGTATTGTTGTTTCTACACGTATAAAATTGCCTATTTTGAAAGATACTTTAATCTAGATGAAAAGTAAAACTTCCATGGATAACTAGGTGTTAATAGACAGTTAGAAAGAGAAACATAAGTATTATTTATTATTTTGATGTGAAAGAAAGAAATAAAATAATAGATATTAAAAAATGTTTGATATAAAAGTGTTTATACTTCATAAGTAGTAAGTATTCACGACATATATAATAGTACTATCTGTTGGAATCTAAGAGAGATCAAACATACTAGTAGAGCCAATAATTTGTTAATAATAATTTCATATAATTTTTACAGTACTTTCATTTTTTTTATATATAATAATATTATTTTTCTTAGGGAAAGTCGAGATTCCATCCTATAATATCATAGGTACGTCAATTTTGATCTTAGCCAAGAATAGGTATGTAAAATTTGTCTAGAGTCATATTGCTTCAACCACAATCAAACACTGTTAGATGGAGACACTTATTTGGTTCAATGGTGAATACTATATTCTGAAAATTTAAATTCATAAACTATTGATTAAAAATTTTCTTAAAACCGAGTAATGAATGATTATAAACTGCGCTAATTACTATTAAAGGAATCAGTGCCCTATTAACGGAAATTCCGTGCGCTTATTTGTGCACCGTAATAGAGGTTCTATTGCAGAATAATTCCTTAGAATTCTGGGTCTCAGTCTGATATGATTACTTGAATTGATCAAAAGGTATTCAGTTAGTAGAAATTCTTCACTACGTACCAAAAATGCTCTCTAATCGTAATGACTAAAAGGTTCACTCACAAAACCAAGTAGTTCATAATACTTTATACTGTTTTATCTAATAGCTAGAAGACAAATTAAACATCAATTTAAAGTAACCTGTCAACTTGTGTCCCAGAACATCACTTGTAAGCATATATTATTGGGCGAATTATGCCAATTTCTATAGTAATCACAATTAGGTAGATGATTATGTGAACAAGTTGACTCGTGTAAATTAAGGTCATGGACTTTAACAACTTTTAACCACTTACATTTGCATACCTAGAAAATTCTGAAAACATAAAGTCAAGGATAATTAGTTAGAGAAACAAAAATTATGCGATCACAAGAGACGGAACGAGGAGATTCTACGAAAAGGAGGGGTCTATGTGTTTCGGATTCGCTGAACCATTTGTCAATCAGAATTTTGATTGATTGAGAGACATTGTCGACGATGATGAATGACAAATTAATCTTAATCACTAAGTTATAAGATAGTAAAGTAACCAATCAGTATTTGGTGATCTCTCATTATCTACCAGTCTTAGGCTCTATTTCATATAAAAACCATATTTAATATAACATAATCTATATATCCATGTAAAATCTACA
This sequence comes from Macrotyloma uniflorum, assembly GCA_016859785.1. Taxonomy (NCBI): domain Eukaryota; kingdom Viridiplantae; phylum Streptophyta; class Magnoliopsida; order Fabales; family Fabaceae; genus Macrotyloma; species Macrotyloma uniflorum. The sequence goes on from BDMB01000003.1 coordinate 3,950,261, forward strand.
TCGATCTGGCGTGGGCCTTTAGCTTATTCACACTGAACGAATCAAAGTCTATGTTGTTTAATTTAATCAGAATGTCTGATTAATTGAAGGGAATTAGTGTTTCTTTCACCTTTTGGAAAAGCCAATGTAAAGATAGGGACTAAGACTGGGAATTTTAGTTGTTGAAATCAAATACAAAAAAGTTGAACAACCCAATATATATAGCGGCTTTTGAAAGTTTCGGTGATGACCTTGTATGGAGGAGAGGAGACTGACCAAATGAAAACAGTCTCCAAATATAAAAACAAAACAAGTTGTTGTAACAAGTGGAATTTGAATCTGACTAGCAGAATTGGTATATGGATGGTGTTTCTTGGAATGATGCATGAAAATACCTAGCAGATAGATAATGAGGTAGTGAAGTTAAGAATGTGAAAGAAGGTGTAGGTTGTGAGATGAGTGGATGGAGAGAATAGGGGTAGGGCCAATAAGAGGCAGGCACATAGATAATGTCACGTTGGGAGGGTCTAAGAAAAGGGAAAAATAAAAATGAAAAATAATGGGAAAGGGAAAGGTGAGGCAGCACGAAAACAAAAACTTGGAATGTCAATTATTGGGATCGAAATACTGAAATGTGATGTGATGTGGTGTGTAGTGTAGTGTAGTAATGTACATTGTACTGTATGCATTGCAGAATGAATGAATAGCATAGCCTGAGCGCGCGTGCCGTCCGGAGAGCCAGACAGAGACTGAGTGGGTCAGATTTATGAGAATTCAGAATTCAGAAATCAGAAGAGAAGAGAAGACCGACATGCCTTTTAGTTATTGTGGTACATACATTATACAAACATAGTAGTATGTAGCAGCTATTACCAAGGATCAAGGGTATGTTATGTTACTTACAATTGCAATATTACACTACATTACATTAGTCCAGTGTTTTGGTTTCGTCTGCAAACTTTATTCCCTTAAAAATCAAAAGTTCGGATTGGGCGGGCAAAGCAGAAAACGACGCGAGCTTTCGCTAAAGACCATAACAAATAACACTCCATCTACATGTTGGGCAACGCGGGCAGTGCGGGCACCTAGACATTGATACTATACCCTATGGTCGCCGTCAAGGGCCCTGCTTCCCACTCTGACCCTCACCACCATCTCATTCCATTCTCTCTCTTTCTCTCTCTCTCTCTCTCTCTCTTCCATCATGCCACTTCCATCAACTTAGTTTCACTTGGCGCCTAATAATCTTCAACTTTTCCTGCACTTCATGTATAGTACATTTCACAATGTTGTACCACTTTTATATTTCAAGCTATAAACTAGTTTCTAATTCAAGACATTATTAGTCCTTTATACGTACTCATCATTACTTCAAAATGATAATAATTACAAGTTCTTTTCATGTTTTTTCTGATAACTTAATAACGTGATTTGTCACTTACAGTGTGCGTAAACTGTATTTTTTATTAATCAGTTTGAAGGAGTTGATATGGGATATGGTAGAGTGTGTTAGTATTGGTGTTTTTATGTATACTTTAATTGGAAGGTTTATGGGAATACATGAAGCGTAGGTAGTAGGAATGTGAAAGGACATGACTACAATGCATGGATGGGATGGGATATAATCCCACATTCCTATACATGGGCCCCTACTCATGTCTCCCCTTATCCAGCACTACAGCTTTCCCAGGGCTCCTCTTATTTCGTCTTTTTGTTCTGGTTTTTTTTTTTTTTCTTCCTTCCCTTCAACTTTTTAACTGTGATAGGTACGCTTCTAATCCTCAAAGACTGATGCAATGACTTATCCACTCACTCATCTATCTAAGAATGCTCTATCTATACTACTCACACAGCTCAGACCATAATTTTTATTTTGCAACTATTAATTGTCTATGCCAATTCCAATGTATCTGACTAGTTAGCCCATGATCCTCCCTTTGATCAAAGTGGTTGCATCTCTGTGTATTTTAGACCGTGCATGGTCCATATCGACCTATATCAAACAATTCAATGTCTGTCCTCTCTGTTATCACTGCAAAAACAACACGCATGCATGGTCAATATTGGGTACCCTATTCATCAGTGTGTTTTTCTCTCCACACTGCTCATGGGACATGTATTTTTCATCTTCTGATCAATATTAAATATAAACATATCTTTTAACTATAATTTAAATCTTGATTTATCATACTGTACCAACTAATTATTTTTATCAGATTCAACTTAATCTAACTCAAACTTTACTGACATGACTCATATAATTTTAAATTATGGTTATATTCCATTGCAAACTTAATCTAACTCAGACCTTACTGATATGACTAATAACTTACTGTCATTGTTATAGTTGTACACCATAGTTGAAAATCATGTTCCGTCTATTGATCAGTACTTCGTACACTAGACGGGTAAGTTTAGTACTTTTAGTAGTGAATAGAAAACACCTTAATATATGTTTGTGGCAACCCATGGAGATATGCCCTAAGGGCAAAGAAAGAATGCGTATATTTTAATTTGTGCGAGTGATATGTAGAAACTAATTTATGTGTATGGGAAAGAGTGAAAGTTAGAAGAAATAAGTGATGAGTAAGTGTATATTATAGATAATTTCATGGTTGTTCTTAGTTGTAGCTTTCCTTCAGCTCCATACTGGGTGGTCCCCATCTTAAAAGCAGCAAAATTACATGTACATAGGTAGGCGTCCACATTCCTCAATGAGATTGATTGAGGAGTGAGAACCCCAACGAAGGGTTCACACCTGACAAAAGATATGGTTGGACAAGATTCTTTGTTTTGGGGAGGAAAATACAATATATACTAGATCATCTCATGGCCATGGGAAAATTGGACTAGGGAAGAACCTATGTGAGGAATTTCTGACAAGCAAAAAACCATGACGACCAAAGGTGACTGTTAAGAGAATTTTCGGTTACCAAGGCTTGTTATCTACGACTTGATGTTGATCCTTCTTGGATTTTGAAATTTGAAGCAGCCTTTGTTAGCCACAATTAACTAATTAAACCCAACCATCTTTAGCTTAGTTTTATATAAAAAGAATAACTAAGTTCTCTTCTAGTTACCAAAATTCCCATGTGACTATACACTGATGATCCCCAAACCAAGATTTGCTATATCTCATATATTGTTATAATAATTAACTCTCTGGCGTATCAGCTATTCGAAGTTTGTGAGCATGTGTGAACTTCCCTAAAATTTTAGGACAAAGATATCATACAATTTAATAGTCGAAAGCCCTAGAAACTTAGAGAGACCTTCAACAATTCTGCATTTTATAATAGTACAAGTTTCTCTCTCTCTCTCTCTCTCTCTATTTAACCTCTTGAACTGGTGCAATAACAGTGACAGTCACAAACTATTATAGATAGATGTGATTAATGCAAATGCCTTTGTGATCATACATAAAACTAGTGCAAATTAAAAACTTCAAAACTTTGATATGATGGCCTTAATTATGGTTGCAGACTTCGAAGTATATCTATACTGTTAGCACAAATATTATAGTCTCTTTTTGTTCTGCAGTTATAATTCAGTTTTTATGTAATTGATTTTGGAATCATTAAACGTATTTGAGACACATAATTCATTCTTAATGCCCTTTTTCCTTTCAAATCATGATTAGATGATCCAGTGTCATAATTAAAAGATATCAACACGGAGCGTTTCATTCTTTCTAGAGAAGGCAAAATTACCATGCATAAACACAAAATATTTCCAAACTGATATAATACGAACAACAATATTAGAGGATTTGCATGCACAAATTCCAAAATCTGATATAATCTAAAGAAATATATATAAGAAAAAAAAAGTAGATAGGAGTGTGCGTCAGCAATTGAGCATAGGTAGGCTATGATAGATAGTTGGTGTTTCATTAAAGATCTTCACATGCTAATATATATATTAATCAAACTTGATATAAACATGATTATCGATCGTGAATAATTAGCTCAATGCAATGATGACCTAATCTTTACCAACATAAAAGCATTCAATTCTATTGCAGAACAAATTTGTATTATTAAGGACAGCACGACTACACTATAATTGTTATTTGTTTTGTCGAAATTCAGAGAAAAAAAAGTGAAATATGGAGCCCATCATTTTGGTTTGGATTGTGGAGCCTACTGTGAAAGACTAACTGTAACTTTACCCAATTTTCAAACACAAATGGTAAAAGAGATTAAAGAAACTGATAAAAAAAAACTAATAATTCATATTAGTTTTATTTTTCTGTCTTCCTATAACTTGTATCACAATTTACCACTCCTATCTTAGTCTTTAATCATGTTCTCTCTGTACTTATATATATTGTTTTAGATAGAAGAAACTGAAAGAAATAGGATGGATTATTTTAAATAATCGGATATTTTAGAGGAATTTTCCAAGAGATTTATTTTCGTTCAATTTTTTATTTTATTCTATTAATATCTGTTTTGAATAGATATGGTGAATAATTTCATGTATAATAATTTAATTTCTTGTTAAAATAAAACTTTTTTTAAGTTCAATAAAATTATTTAGATTTGATGATATTATGATGATGAAAGTGTCTAAGTCACAAAATGATATCGTTTTGTATCTTTCAGCTTTGCTTGCAAAAGGAGATAATGGTCGAAGTTATATCATTTTCACATCCAACATGTAATAATACAAATAATTGAAGTGTCACGTATCTTCTATTCTTCAGTTGCCTCCTTCATATATTCATGTTTAACCATGTAATCTTGATGAGTTATTTTCAAGGTTTAGGTTAACCTACTAGCACGTCATCAAATAAAGATAAACTAATAAAATTACTTTTATTAGAAATATAATCATTTATAATTTTTAAAATTATCTATTATAAAAGAAAAATTATTTAAATATTTTATCTAAAGAGGAAGTGCAACTTTCTCCAAAATAAATATTATAAAAAAATGGTATAATGTTTAATAAAAGGAAAAATACAAGTAATTTGATAATGAGTTTTGTAATAAGTGAATAAAGTATTTATCAAATAATACAAGAGATAAAAAAAAATTAAATGTTATAAATTTGTCAAAAAAATAAAATAAAATTATAATAACTAGCAAATTTATTTACTTAAATAAAAACTAAATTGTTAAATTTAAAGATAACTGTTACTATTTATGAATTTAGAAGTTAGATGAATGGGTCATTTATTTTAGTTGATTCTATTCAGTGGTATTCCAGTTACAGAACTGGACTGGATTGTGTTGGAGACAATTACTTTTGACACCTCCCATTATAATATAATAACAATAATGACCCTTTGAAGTTCTTACTCTTTTCAGAAAATATTATTCCAAATGTATTAAAAAATTGATTACATATTTAGGATACATTCTGGAAATATTTTAATTAATTTTTATTTAATATATTTTCTTTTTCTTTCTTTTTTTCATAAGAAAAGTTAGGGTAAATACTGTCACTATGTTCTCTCATGAAGAATTCAACTATCTATAATTTCAAAAAAAATGAATAAGTATTCTACCACATTCATTTAATTAAACTATTCAGTTACAAATACAATTCATTCTAAGAGACTTTTTAAATACATATTAGTATTCATGTAAATTATAATAAAAACGTTTAACTGCTTGTTAATATCAATTTTCTTGTATTTAGGTAACGCATTTTTTTTGCAGTAGTCTTTTGGAATGTAAAAATAATTATAAAAAATAACTGTTTCTCTTATTATATATGGAGTATTTGTTAAATAAGTAATAATTTAACTTTTATTTAAAATAAATATTTTCTCTTTTTATTTTATTATCTTCTCAACATTATAAAATACGCTTCATTTATTCTCTTTTTTTTTTTTTTTTTAAATTCTAGATAGTTCTCTCTAAAAGTTTTACTCTCTTTACACTCTTGTCTTTTCTTTAACCTTTCTCCATCCTCTTTCATCTTTCTAAGGTCCGAGAGTACCTAATTGAAACTTGTAAGAAATAGATAATTTCTAATCGATTGAAGTTTTCTTTTTGGTAAGTTTTCCGTCTCAAATCTCCTTAGGATAGAACTATGGGGTGCTTGCATGTGAGGTCTGATCCCCTTACATGTGTCCTGTTCCTCATTAATGTTATTCTACGTGACCTTAGATTCTTAGAAATGTAGTTAGATTTAGATTGTGAATCAGGTACTTTGACAATCAGTAAGAACATTTAGAACTTTACCTTGTGAGAATGAGTAAGGGAAACTAGTCTTAGGTTTAAACTTTTAGGATTTGGGGAAAACATGAAATTTGGAACCTTGCATGTGACTGTCTTTGAATTTGTGTCTGCTGGAATGATTTGCTTAATGGGGTTTATGTATTGTATTGTGATTCTGTCCAATTGAGTTGCTGAGTTGTAACCTTGTGGTTATGGTATGATTTTGAATGATTTCGTAAACTTAGAAATTATATGTTTGAGATGTAATATATGTAATAATTATGGTTCAAACCACTGGTGTGGAATTCAATTGTTGAAATTTAGTTGAATTATTGAATTTGATATATTTTGAAGGAGTGAAATGAAACTGTGTTGATCTGCATAATGAAAGGAAAATTATATTTTTGTTGTATGTAATTGTGCTCTTTGATTAAATGACCTTTTGACTTGCTTGGTGAATGAGTAAATAGTAGATAGATTGTTTGAAGTTGTAATTGTATCATGTTTTGGTTTTACAGTGTGTTTAAATTGGGAATGACATAACATTCAATTTTTTTGTGGAACCTGTTTTGAATTCTTGAATATGATATATTTTGGATTGACATGTGATCAAGTGAAATGAAACTGATTTGAATTTTTAGGAAAATTTACCTTGAATCATTAACCCTCAATTTATAAAAACAGTCATAAATGCTAGCAGTGCCTAAAAGGAAAACTGGGTCAAGGGATTTAATGTTGATTTTCTGCAAAATTCAAGTTTGTATAAAATCCATTGAGCAGATCGAGAGTTTGTTAAGCTAATTAACCTTGTTTTAGAATAGTGAAATTTTTGTTTTGAGATATATGATAGAGATGTGCTATGAAATTTATTAATGATATTTATGTTGGCATGAGGTCTTTGTACTCTTATTGAGTGGAGCTTGATTTTATGTTATGAGCATGATATTAGTAATATAGTGTGTATGGATTTAGGAATATGTTATAGGATAACTACACCTTAATGACTCTTTAAGTTATGTAAATTAAGACGATTATGTAGTGAAGATTGATAGAGATTTTACCAATTGCCTTTATGATAGTTGGTGAGGCTATCCTGATGTGAGATGAGTGTGGTGATGTTTTGTGGATAATCTTTGGTTTAAAAAGACTCAATGATTAGGCGATTAAGCTCGTGGTCCTAAAATACACATCAGATATTAGTTTAAAATATCTGAAATTCATATATTCTTTTAGAATGCGTCAATTTTAATTGTGATTATAATTGAAATGTGTAAAGTTTTTAATAGATCTTAAATTTTTATAAAATTTTATATTGTTAATATTAAATAATTTTATTAATTTTTTATGATATATTTTTACTTTCACCAACTTACCATTTCTTATATATATTATGTTTTTGAACTGTTATCATTCGTAACAAAGTAAAGTAGGAAATAGAAGTATCATTTTCTTATACACAGAAATCTATATATAAAACTCCTAACTTATTTTGACTTTTAAATTAATATTATGAATGTAATAAACTTAAGTTGTGAGGAAACTTTTATGCTTTATATTTATTTATATATATATATATATATATATTTTTGTAATGTTACATTAAATACATAATGAGTAAAAATAATTATTATAACTACAAAACTATAATAAAATATGGATATAAAAAAATCATTATTAAAGAAATTTCTTTTATTAATTATTATAAATTATGAATTAAAATTAATTAATATAACTAAGAATTTAGTTATTAAATTATTATCAAAATATTAAAAATAAATTATAAAAAAAATATAAAAGAATAACCAAAAAATAATTATAAAATATTAAAAAGAAAATAGTAAGAAATATGTGAAAAGAATAATTATAAAATTCAATCATTTTTATTACTAATTATAAATAAATATTTCAAATGAAATTAAGTTTAATTAAGAAATCTATCAAATATTTAATTTAAATAAAGATGGAAGTGCAATTATCTCCACAAATTATTTTTTATTTTAATTCTTATTTTATTTTATTTTTACTTATTATATATATTTATTTTAATTTTTACAAATATATTATATTATATTTTATATTTTTTTTCATATATATATATATATATTATAAATATTTTTATATAACATTATAATTTATTTTCTGATATATATTATGATGATGTAATCACTATTAGTTTATAACGGAAAGAATTGAAAAAAGAAAAAAGAATGAAAAAAAATTGAATAAAAACACAAAAAATAAAAATCTCTATTTTATATTTTAGGTGAATATTTGATTATAAAATATAAAATTATTTGTGTATTTCGATATTAATATATTTCTATCATCACCAAAACAATTAATTTAATATAATATGTTATGGGTAAAGATATATGTATTATCTCCTTCCTCCTTCTCTCCAATTCTAGTTATAAACCCACAGAACTGATAGTAATTAGGAACTTGTACAGTTGAACACCAATTATAATCTTTCTTCCACCTCTTTCTTTCTCCCCTTCTCACACCACGCAATCTTGTAGGGTTTCATCCAATTATGAACTGTGAGGTTTGCCAGCTCAAGGATCTGGAACTCGAGCCTTTCGAGATACGCGAGGTTTTGAGATGTAATTGGTCACTCCTTTTGTTAATCATCTTTTTCGATTATGATTTTGTTATTTATTTTGTTGAATTGCGATAACCGGATGGATGCAGGCGTATTGCACACCATCGTCTTTCACCGTGCTTTGGGTCTTGTGCGCCCTAAAGATGTTGACTTGGAGCTTTTTGATGTAACTTATGTAAGTTTTTCAATCATAATTTACTTGTATTATCAGTTCTGCAATAATATCTTTGAAACGCCTCTGAAGGTCTCTTATCTACTATTACGTATAATACTATACTTGTTTGGTTGTTTGATTATACTTGAGTTATCGGGTTCGAAATTACTTAAAATACCAACTAAAGAGTTGTTTTAGGTTAATGATAGGTCTGAAGTTGAAGATTTGAATGCTAAATAACATTTATGTTGTGTTCTGTTTATGTCATTCTTGGTGTAGGTGCAATGTGGAGATGCAGAACTTGAAAAGAAAATAGACGAAAAGATTGAACAGTTTGTTTGTTGGGTGGAGAAACATCCAAATAAAAAGAGTCAGGTAAATGATGGGGTGAAAATGGTGTTAGTAGGGGTATTGTTTTGATTTTTCTTTTTTTGTAATTAGTTGTTTGATGGGATGTAAATTGGATGGTGCAGATATGTTTATCTTTCTATGAGGTGAAAAACAAACAGGCATCTTGGTTCAGTAACAAGATTGAACGTTTGTATTGGGAACAGTGGTATATTAATTTGAATGTGGCTCAGCATCTGAAGGGGCATTCTAGCAAGTATCATCCCAAAGTTGTAGATACAGGTTGCTTGCTCTGTTTGTCAAACTTCTTTCACGTTCGCATAGACATTTTATTTGTGTTAGGATGCTTTTTTTTGTAGCTTTTTTTAGTAGGGTGTTGTTCACCTCTTTGTTTTTCTTATGTGTAGAGGGAGCATTGGAGGATAGAAATGCCCGAAGTGCTGTCCTGGAGGCATCACTTCGTGAGGTTTTATTTCAGATAATTAAATTTGTGAATGAGAAGAAGGATCACGTTCCGCCAATTCCAAATCTTGAGGGTGCTGTTTCATTTCCTTATGAAATTACAATACCTAGGTGAGTTATGTTAACTCTAGCGGACCATATTAGTTGTGATTTTGCATTTTGTATATTTCTTTAATATTTTGATATCTCTTATTCCAATCTAGTGTGCTAAGTGGTTGATTGGGTTGATAACATGTTTTATTTTTTTTTCAATATGACTGGTAGAAAATCTTGGAATTATTGGAGGACAAGGCTTTGTGATTAAATGGGATTAATCAAAGTACATATAATGTAATAATGGAATGCATCTTAGGTCCAACACGCCGGAGCACAAGTCATTCAAGGATTCAAAAGTACTTGTGATAATTGTCTGTGAAATTAAAAGGAGATTTGATAATGTACAGGTTGTAGTTTATATTTGTCAATCAAGTGCCAAAAAAGTGTAGTGGGAGAGAGAACAGAAAATATTAGGTTAGGAATAACCATATATGAGATAAAAATTGAATAGCATTTGTCAAGTAAAAGATGGCAAAAACTTATCCCATATGACTTGGTCATGTTAGTAGTACAATGAAATAACCCCTCCCCACCCAACTGATGAGAACTATTTGAAAAGACTTCATCCTAAATGACTTTTCTCTTTTACTGCAAATTACATTAACTGGATCACACTGGTATATCAAATGATCTATATAGCCGATCCTATATAGTGGGATAAGTCTTGAGGGTTACTTTGTTATTATTTTGCTCCTAAGTGGAGGAAGAAACTGTAGAGTTTAGTGGGAGAGAGAACAGAGCAGAGACTGAAATTACATTTTCAGGGTAGTGTTTAAGTAACACATTGTTTAAGAGGCATTGCATCAGCTCATTGTTTTGAGAATGTAAATTTATTGAAAAGAAGTTACATTTCTGTCCTAACTTGAAAAGTTTCAAATCATGATTTCAAATCATAAATGGTTGTGTGGATTGGAATCAGTGTTTCTGCATTAATTGTTTTTTCTCATGGTTTATGATGAATCATTTGTAAATAAAGGTGTATATTTCTAGTCAGGTAAGACATTTCTAATTCGATAAATGCAAGCCGGATGCTTGCATCATGTTCTGTTGGAAATTGTTTGTATTCGTCGGGAATTAATTCTTATGATAGCTAAAAAGGTAGATTCATGTATAGCTGCTTATCACTTTCCTAGGGAGTTGCATTTTCCAATGATTGCTCTTAAATGTATTTCAACATGAATGATTATAAATAGTGACTCTGAGTATTTTTACCAAAATTTAATCTTCAACTGGTATTAGAGTAGGTTTGATCCTGCTCTGCTTGTATCTTCATGAATGTTGTTGCATTGTTCATCCTTAAACTGTACATCATGCGGTAATTTTTGTCCACTGTGCATCAGTTCACTGTTGTTGTTTCCTATCTTCATCAAGAGAGGTGTTTAAGGAAAAATATCAGAAGTAGGTTTTCTTTTGCACTAGTGCCTCAAGACATACTATTAGTTAAAATACCATGAATAATAGATTCACGTGTATTTATGGTGATGGTTCTTTATTCTCCTCAATGTCTCCTCCAGAATTTCATCATCTTAGTAGCAAATGGTAGTTGTATATCCCTTAACTCCTTTTCTAGGATTTGAACCTATGTTCTCTAGTTCACAAGGCAGCCCCGTTGCACCGAGGTTCTTCCTTTTAGCAGAATGAATGCCTTGACTTTTGAAAGTTTATATACCCTACTCATACGGGAGTCGCTCCATATATCCTTGTAGACTAGGCATTAGCAACTGTTCCATGATGTTCACTACATATTATTTTGTTGTCACATATTACTAATATTTCTAAATGTTGTCTCACTGCAAAAGTATTCCCTACAAGGTCAAATGCTTTGCAAAACAAATGTGTGATATTTGCTTTGTGATCTTTGTGACTCAATAAAGAACTTTTTGAATTATTGTTGGAAAGTTGTCTTAATTGTGGTCACTTTTAGCTCGTTGCTTAATTGCAGTCTCTAGGATGGTGATTTAGTTTTCCATGAGTAGAGATATAACTTAGATAGAACTTGTAAAGTTTACGTAGTTCTCATTGTATAAATCAATTTTGTAGAATTAAGTTAAGATGTCTTACCAAATTCTAAGATGGGATTAGAGTTTATCTTAGATCCATTGTTGAGCTACTTGTATTTGCCACCCTCTAAGGGAAAGATGCCTTAATTGCGGTCACCCTTAACCTGTCTTAGTTGGCCATCTTTTGGTGGTATAGTTTCATGTTGATTAAAGATATGACATATTAAAGTTTTAAAATTTGGAATCCTCATCTTACAAGTTGATGAGATAGTCCTAAACCCAAATTTTAAAAATTATCATCAAAACGTAATTTACTATTTGAGATTTTTTTTTTTTTAATGCTAAACAAAATCTCTTTAAGGAAAACAGATTCTTCACACACAAGATATGTCAAAACCTAAAAATAGATGTCGTGCAGCAAACATTTACAAACACAAGAAGCAACATCTCTGAAATTCCAGCCGCAACAATTCAAACTAATAACTACTCTCCTACTCCCTTATAACATATATATTTATACATCGGTGTATACATCAATGATATTTTTTGTTGAGATTATATTTTTGTAATTTTTTTAGTTTTATTTTGAAAAGCTGGTAGAATTTATGCTGAAGCGGATGAGTTAACTCTGTGCTAACTCTTTGCTGTTAATGACCAGTTCATCGGATTCTGCATTTGGGATGGACATGATCAAGAGAATGCTCCAGACAGGACATCCAACGATGTTAAGTTGATTGTCAGAGTTTGAAGTGCGGTCTATGGGGTTAAATGAGTTCTTGTTCATATGTTTAGGCTGGAAATATGATACTGAAGAAAACTTTCAATCTAATAGTAAACAAAATCTATAGGTGCAAAATAACTTATATATCTTTATACTTGGTTAAATATCTAGTTTGATATCTTGTCTTTATTTTAATCATCTCTCAATACATGTATATATGGCTGAAACGCTTCATTCCTTTCTAGCAGCATCACAGGAAGTTAATCTTGATTTAGGTCTTCTATTTTAACTGATATAGAGAAATTTGCATTTAAAGATTATGATGAAATATATACATGCTTTTAATAAATTATGGAATTATCAATATCTGTCGTTTATTTTTTGAATCGATATGTGTTAGTCTTTAATCTGTTGTCTAAAATGAATCAAGGCACCCTTCCTTCATTACATGTAACTACACAGACACGGTACTCTTCTTCCAAGTATTTTGGGTCACAAATGAGACTCAAGATAATTCAAATAAGATTGAATGGTGAATGGTTTATGCTGCTTTGCTTTTAAGATGCGTCTATTTTGTTTCGGCTTCGTCCTGAATGACCCTCTGTTTGGGTCACCTGTTCTCGCCTGTTTGTTTTTCTGGCTTGTGTTGTCACCACACAAAGAGAAACACTGAATCATTTTCATCCATTTTCTGTAATTGTATGTAACTGCCCACCACTGCATTTCTCTTAAGATTCAACTGAATGTATTATTGGTCCATTAAATATATGAATAAATGTATCAGTCTTTTAGAATTTGATTTCTGATTTATTTATTCTTGTTTTAAAAAAAAAAAAAAATTTATATGATAATAAATAGTATTCTAAAAATTAGCTTTGAAGGGGAATGCATTTTAGTGCACGTACAATAGTTGATATCAAAATTAATTTTAAATTTTGCTAAATGTGTATTTTAGTTATCAAAATTTTGAATTGTTTATTTTTTAATTTATAAGTGTATTTCATTCTCAGTATTTTCACATTTTAAGGAATCAAATCCATATGGGCTAAATAGTGTTTGGAGGCTAATTTTTCTTCCACTTTACTCTCTTTCACTTTTTTTTTTTCCTTCAAAAAAACATACAACGGGATGCTCTCTAGTTTTATAATAATTATGATAGTTTACTTATCAAAATTTATTTTGGTGTTCGAATAAGAAGAACAGTACAAGCCCTCTTGGATTAAATTGGGGTACACTTTAAACATCACCCTAAGTATTATCCTCTTTTGCATAAAAAAATAACAAAAACAAGTACTAATTGTATCTTTTAAAAAATAAACCAAGTCTTAACAATAAAAAAACAAAGCAAGTGACTTTTTAAAGAAAAAAGAATAAAAAAGAATATCATATCAGTCCAATTAAAAATGATCCCCAAAATTCTTCAAATTATATATATTAGCCCATGCCGACCAACTTGTATATTAAAATGGCTAAATAATAATCTTTTTATTTTATTTTTAGAGTTAATTGCAACATCTCTAAAACTTTTTGCAATTACACATACACCTCTCCATTTTATCATTACTTACTTCTGTTTTAATCCGTATGACAGTAAATTATTAAAATTGATTTTCACTTTCTTTTTTTAAATTTATGCTTTGTTTATTATTTTTAAAAACATTTTTTTATTTTTATAACTAAAAATTTGTTTGATAACTGTGTTTTTGTTAAATAGTTTCAAAAACTATTTTTGTTTGTTAGTTTTAAAAACTAAAAAATAAAAATATTGTTTGATAATTTTTTTGGTAAAATAGTTTTTAAATATATATATCCAAAGATAGAAGACACATATAATATCCAAAACTTCTAAAGTGAAAATATTTTACAAGAACATGAGTATATAATGAAAGAGATAAAGACATTTTTTATATTAAAAATTAAGTTAACATATTTATAAGAAAATATAGTATATCTGTAACCAAGTTACAAAAGTTAAAAAAATTTAATATAACATAGAAGAAACAGAAAAAAAAAAAAATACATCTGTATTTTTCATAAACATAATTGATGTTGTAAATATTTATTTATTTTAATTCATATACATAATCCTCAACATCACTTTTGTATTTTTCTTTTATAAAAGTATTCGTTGTAGGTGTGATGACGATGATCTTAATTCAGAAATGATATTCATTTGGATATGTTCCTAATTAATCATCATTATCAATTAATCAAAATGAAATCAGACGGTATTAGAAATAAAAGAGGCATGCCCATCAAGCAACTTTATGATATACAAACAAAAGTCATATTAAGTATTACCTAATCATGCTTTAAGATTAATAATTAAAAATGGTTCTGATGTGATTGCTACAATAAACAATAATGACATTATCTTCAGGAGAAAAGGGAAACTCCACTTTACATAATATATCTTTTTTTTTATTTATGTTTTTATGGAATATTAATAATATTAATAATTAAATTATATTTTTCACATTTTTTCTTCTTTCTTGAAAATCACAATTTTCATGTTCCTTAAACAAAGCACTCCACATGATTTCTTCTCGCCATCCACATAGTCAACTTCTGGAAATAAACGAAAAAGTCTCAAGTTTGTGACGGATAATTTTCTGTAAAACAAAAGGAAAGACAAATAAATGAGAGACTGTGAATGCTTTGCTAAGAGAACTTTTTCTCTCTCTTTTTTTTATGCCAAATTACGAAATTCATTCCACCTAATAATTTTTTTTATATAAATATCAGAATCAAAATTTATTAATTTTATAGAAACTAAAAATATATTATAATTAAAATTTTATTATATATATATATATTTTAAATTTTTTTACTTTTAAATCAAATCTAAACATAAAATACTTCCTTCAACGTGGAATATATAATTACATATAATCACATTAATTGATATAAAACAGATCTTTACGTCATAAAAATTCATCCTATTTATTTAAACTTCCTTAATCATTACTAAGTTCGAAGTAATGTATATTATTAAGGTTAAGATATTATTGTTAAAAACTTTCTTAAAATAAAAAACTCACTTATTGTTAAAAAAAACAACAATGCGTGTGTCTCTAAGCATCAATCATGCTCTGAACAAGACCCAAACAGGCCGGCAGATTTTATATATATATATATAGATAGATAGATAGAGGAGAAAGGATCACACAGCAGTAGCAGCAATCACAAAGACTAATTTAACATCATGTTGGGTTCAGAAAACAGTATAGAAAGGAAGCACTATGTTCTGGTGCATGGGGCATGCCATGGAGCTTGGTGTTGGTACAAGCTCAAGCCACGGTTGGAATCTGCAGGCCACAAGGTCACAGTGCTGGACCTTGCAGCTTCT